>JACXGJ010008167.1:0-28061 GCA_016801105.1 Esox niger | reverse complement strand
AGCAGTCGTCTGAGCGCGTATACTGACGCTACACCTAAACGTGTATAGAAGCGCCTATACCTGGGTGCTTACACGTATACACGTATACACGGTTGCATACGCGTATAGACGCATACGCGGTCGCATTCGCGGTTGTATACACGTTAGGTCGTTTCTATAGCTTGTTAAAGTCACTTTCCACCCGCCATACACACACACATACACACACATACACACACACACACATACACACACATACACACACATACACATACACACACACATACACACACATACACACACACACATACACATACACACACACATACACACACATACACACACACACATACACACACACACACACTTCAAATTGTACAACAGGTTTTGGCATTTGGGGTGCAGTGGGGGGTGGGAGGGAGGTGCTCAGGGTAGCTACATATGAATGTGTGTTTGTATATATCTTGGTCTGGGTGCATAAAACCAGCTGTCTGTATCGGCAGACTGCAGGGCTTTGCAGGTTGTGTGGGTCCATGTATAGAGACAGTTGACCAGGGATCTTTTCAACATTAATCGGGGCTAATGAAAGTGGAGGCAGTACTTTACATGTGTGAGTCCATCTCAGCTCTATGACATTAGAATGCTTTCTTCATCAGCTGTCAGGGTTCAGTGAATCAGGAGAGGGACATAACTGCATATTTCAGAAGTACATTTATTCAATTGATTTCTGCCAGAGCACTGGCAACATCCCTAGAGTAGACCAATTACTGTGAGAGGCTCCTTGGACTTGTGCTTTGGATGCTTTCCACCTTAAGTGTGTGCCTCTCCCTCTGTGACACTGTCTCTTTCCTCCTTTGACTCCGGTTCTAGTCTCTTCCTGTCATGACTCAGAGTTTTACTGCCGTTATATCCCTCCTCATTTTCCCCAACATACCAAACTACCCTTTGTCTTCATAAACCCCATCCCGCTCTCTTTCATAGTCCCTCCAAGCCCTCCCTCTTTTACCTCCTTTATCATGTATGGCCCTCCTGCTCATACTTTCAGATGAACTCACCCACTCTCCGCCTGTAAAACTGGCTTCTGTCACACTGGTGACCTGCAGGCATGTAAAGACAACAGAGGCCATCCAGTCCAACGGCCCACCTCCGTCAGCATCCCCTTCTGCCTCCGTCACACCCAAATCATAAGCCGCGGCGCACTGAGTCACTGTTAAAACCCCCCAGGCTCTGAGATCCCCTGCCGCCGCCATGGCAGCCACGCGCTATCCATCCCATAAACAGACAGCTGTTGGTGCTCGGCCAGGGTGATGCAATTTGTTCTACCCCGAACACGCACGGACACAGAAATGCGCATACTCTCACACACACGTATACTCGAATTTGTAGCTGCGCATCGCGATGCTCATAGGAGCCTTGTAGCCCTTCTTCCCTTTTGCTCTTTTGCATCCGCAGTCTTCCATTCAAACTACCCCACGGGTATCATAAGTAGCTTACACTCAGAAGCCTATGTAAGCCACTGAGGTGTGGACCGAACCAGGGGGGACCTCGTGGGGGGATTCCATGTTTAGGTTGAGGTAAAACATTGCCCGGGAATACATTAAAAAAAAATCTGCGCTCTGGATGGATGAAGAAGATTGATTTATTTATACTGAGTGTAGGAGAGATAGAGGTGTGGACCAAGCTCCAGGCCTGTTTGGGGTTTAGCAGAGGCTGTGATGGGATTGTGGGTTGGAATCGACAAACGTTAGTATATGCGTTTTGACTTAAAGAAAACGTCAAAAGAGTCATTGTTAGTATGTCTTCCGTTCAGGATTTTGGTATCTTAGTTGGTTATCTGGAACAACATGGCACAGCATTTCGGTGAATATAATGATAATAATTTAATTGATATCATGATTGGTTCTGGCAATAATGTTGAAGAAAAAAACAATCTACATATTAAATACACCATCAGTTTAACAGGTAATGACAGACTATATATATTTGAGCTAACTTATATGAGTTATTGAGTGTGTGTGTTTGTATGTGTGTATGTGTGTGTGTTAGTGTCTTTGCATGTATACATGAATGCACGCGTGTGTGCTAACAGATACAGAGAGTGGAGGAATGTTAAACTGACAGGCCTGGGGTGTATTGTCCATCATAGAATAGGAGCCAATATGACATGATGCAGGATGTATCAAGAATCTCTGGCATTTTACAAGAAGAGTCTGGGTTCTCTGCCATCTGTAGCTTGGCAACAAGCATGCAGGCGACAAGTAGATCTAAGGCAATGCATGAATACTCTTTGCTTTCCAAAATACACAACCATTCCTAGTGCACTGCCCTACTTTTTACCATACCATATTATGGACTTAGATCACCATATAACAATTACAATAGATGTTTTTTTCACAAACTTTCAAGTTGTTTATCACATATTCCCCAGCTCCAGTATAGCAGCATAATGTTATTGTCAAGAGCTGCAATACTCAGCTTGTTTGTAATAATTAATTCAATGTAGGGGTGGGCAGCTATTTTATTGAATTCTTTCTTGGCTTTAGTTGTGTTGTCTTTTAACTCTTGTTCACTGGCAGGTGATTTCCCTTGGTCAGGTTCTCACTGTCTCTCTGTCTCCCTGTCTACTATGTGCAATGCATATTATCCAGCCCAAGACTTATTAAAGGCTTATTCCAGTAAGACACTCTAGGTCTTTCAATCAGGACAACGCTATAGCTCTCTTACTGCTCACCCAATGTATTTGTGCTGCAAACTGTGCTGCAATGCCAAGAACACTTTGGCAAGGGCTTTCTTTTTTTCATTATTTTAATTGCCTATAATCAATATTTACGGGCACTCTCCAACCAAAATGGGCCAGAGGACTAAGCATTTCTATCTCTCAGGCACTGATTAGATTAAGGCTTAGTTGTGCTGTTATGGGACCAGATCCATGCCCAGGCTTTAGAGGTGTACTCCAAAAAATTGATCCTGAAGGTTTTATTGTTTAGGGATATGGTTCTACAAAGAACCTCTTTGATAAGAGGAAAACCTTTGGAGATAGTGGTCCCTTATAATACAAACAGTTTGACTTAAAACCATTTACATCCTACAATATGCTTTTGGAGAAAGGGTGCAATTTCATTATTATTATTGGCAGACATGATGTGTTTACTGTGTTGATGTGTTGACTCAGTTCAAGAACAAAAAATTCGGATTTTCTCTCGTCACAAAAACAAATTCTCAGTCCTTGCATTTGGAGCTCCAAAATAAATAATAAATCAGTTCAAGTCTCTGGAAAATACTGAATTCCCTGTATGATACACACATGCCTATCCACAAGGCAAGCTCCCATTGCTATATCAATTATATGTTACCCAACTAATGGAAAAATGCAAAAGAAAAAAAAAAAGGTTCTATCTCAAGATGTATAAAATGCACAAAATATGTTCTGAAAGATAGTACATTTTGACTTTCTGTTTAGCTTTCTTATGTGCCATATATTTTTGTGTACCATTATATGTAAGGCCAAATTCAAAGGTACAAATTATTTAAAATGAGTTCAGGATTTTCGAAAACATTAATTGTTAAATGTTGAGTGGTATGACTAACTTTAAACAACTTTATATGCAACCTTAGTAAAAAATTGCAAAGGGAAAAGAAGAGGATGTATTTCAGAGCAGCAAAATCTTGCATGTCATACTCCCCAGAATCTTGGTTGCCTACCCGTTAACAACCCAGTACTTTTATTTCTGCTAAAAGTGTTGGGTGGTGTGGTGTTACTCCTAACATTGCTCTTACTGTCAGTTGGTCTTCCCAGTGATCCACTGTTATGGAGATTTTGAGGTCTATCATTGAGGAGGCAGGGTGGAATACATTTTATCATTTGTTCTGATAAGATCAAGCACCATACTACATATTAAAACCTAATTAACAGAGAATGTACATTGAGTGGTAATCTGTATGAACATTAAGACAGCGGTTAACGTTCAGAAAAATATGGAGAGGGCTTCAAAAGAACCGAATATGACATTCGAAATGTAGAGAAACTGTTAAAGAAAATAGAAAGAAAGAACTGGCAAGACAGAGAGAACGATGAAGAGAGTGAGTGAAATCAGTGATGTGGCCACAGTGTAAAAGATCAAATGCCCATGCTGTTTTTCCATCTGGCCCCCTTTCTGTCACCATGTTTGTGAATGTGTGTCTGTGTGTGTGTGTGTGTGTGTGTGTGTGTGTGTGTGTGTGTGTGTGTGTGTGGGGGGGGGGGGGGGGGGGGGGGGGGGGGGGGGGGGGGGGGGGGGGGGGGGGGGGGGGGGGGGGGGTATGTCTCTATGTGTGTGCATGTGTGTGTGGGGAGAGTATGTGTTACGGGGCAGCTTCCTGTTTAAGAAGAAGATACCATTTGTATCCCTTAGAGTGATACACATTACAGGGTTGAGTAAAGGTTGAATTCAGGTTTGGACAAGGGTACAGGTTCGGAAAATGGGATTGTTCAGGAGAATCAACTTTCCCCCATTCCCCATTTAGATAGCTGTGAAAAACCCATGTGAGTGTGTGTTTCTGAGAGTGCAGTGTATGTGTGTATCAGTTTTTACAAGTTGGCATCGGGACAAGTCATAGAGCCTGTTACATTCATTTGTGTCCCTCCATTTAATATTATGTACAACATTACATTGTTATGAATGGAATAGCATTTATACATTAAAACAGGAAATGAAACAATGCACCCATTCTTTAACATAACACCCGATCACCGATGTACAGTGGGTCTCTCTCAGACCTCAAGGCTTGTGGCAACATGAACCTGTAAGGAGATTTGGGAGGATCATTTATGTTTTTGGTGAGAAACAACATGTACATAAAACGTTAAGAGAATTGTTGCTGAATAACAAAAAAGATCTAAAAAAGATGGCACGCAAGCAAGCATTATCAATCAACTAGTTGATGAGTACCAAGAATTGGTCTGAGAGTTGAATCCTACTGGAACAGATTTACATGGTAAAACATTACAACATACAAGGAAAGGCATTACTCTACTAAGCATTGACAATCAAGATATGAAACTGAAACATGAATTTTTGAAAGACCAATTAATTAAATATGCCTGAGGGCTAATCTAAATATAAAGCATTTTCATGCAATCTTCTTCCATGAAGAGCAGAGCAGAACAAAAGACATTCTCATTCTACTCACACCACTCTGAAGGTACCATTACATCAGACCATCAGTGACTATTGCAGGTCACAGGTCACAGGTCACAGTAACCCTCTTTTGACACAACATTGATTATTGTGGGCCGTGGCTCTGGAATGTTTTTTACAAAGGTCTCTGCCATCCCAAAGCGCATTGCCCCCATTTGGAAGGAGCCTGTAACAGTGGAATATCAATCCATTCTGTATGTCTTTTTGAAGACTTCTCATCATAACTGTCCAAAGAATATATAGAATATGGCCAAGTGACTGTCATCTTCTATGAGCAGACTTTTCTAACTATTACAGGATATTTCACTGGCACAGATAGCAATGGTGATCCCATGACAAAACATGGATTATGTTTCAATATAATTTATTGTCTGTCCTTACAATTTCTACATCTCTCTTCTCAATAAATGAGACATCTGAAATATTAAAATGGTTAACCCCACCCACATAGTTGATTTCTTTGATGAAACACATCTGTGTTGGTCGTCTTCATTGGGGTGCATTCAACTACAAATCGTTTCAAGCTGTTTTTAGTTTCTTTTCCCATGGTTGCCGGTTTTTGCTGTTTTTTTCCCCTTCTCTCTGCAAAGGAATAGTTGAAAACAACTAAACTCTGTGCTCTCCCAGTTAACATTGTATGGGCATTTTGATGGTTAGAGAGGACATAAATGTTCTATAAATACATTTGGGCCATTTTCCTGTTTTCCTGTTTTCTACCATCACTTTAAAGGGCGTACTGAGGAGCAAAATAAATTGTTATCTCTGGGTAAATTGAGGTCCTTATCTTTGCCATAACCATAATAGTGGAATTCAATTACTCATGAAAATCTGGTTAATATGAATATGAATTTACTGTAGAATGTGTCTTTCTCAGAGCGGTCCAAAGTGATTGTTTCTTAATTAAATACTAATATAGTCCACATACACATTAAGGATCACTATATATTACAGCTATGCTTAGGGCATAACCTAAATACAAGGTTGTCAATTTATATAGATATATAGATTGCATAAATGTATAGATTTTACAGTCAAAACAATTAAACTAACCTTGACTTCTGTGGAAATTGTTCAAAGAAAAAAAATATTTTTATTATTTCATTCAAAAATATGTTTATGTAATTCTTTCGACCAATGACAGTAAAAACTCATTGTTTTGTATTACAGTGTGAGACTTATTTTTTCATCCGTTTCTGATTTTGTACATTTGCCCACTGACAAGTTCAGTCTATACTTTTAATTGTAGTGAGAGACAATAAAAATAAAAAACTCCAGAAAAACGCATGTCAAAAATGTTATTAATTGATTTGCATTTTAATGATGGAAAAAAATATTTTATCCCCTCTCAGTCAGAATGATTTCTGGCTCCCAGGTGTCTTTTATACAGGTAACGAGCTGAAATTAGGAGCACACTCTTAAAGGGAGTGCCCCTAATCTTATCTTGTTACCTGTATAAAAACACTCAATCAATCAGATTCCAAACTGTCTGCCATGGCCAAGACCCAAGAGCTATCCAAGGATGTCAGGGACAAGATTGTAGACATGAACAAGGCTGGAATGGGCTACAAGACCATCGCCGAGCAGCTTGGTGAGAAGGTGACAACAGTTGGTGCTATTATTCGCAAATGGAAGAAACACAAATGAACTGTCAGTCTCCCTCAGTCTGGGGCTCCATGCAAGATTTCACCTTGTACAGTTGCAATTATCATATGAACAGTGTGGAATCAGCCCAGAACTAAATGGGAGGATCTTGTCAATGATCTCAAGGCAGCTGGGACCATAGTCACCAAGAAAACATTTTGTAACACACTACGCCTTGAAGGACTGAAATCCTGTTGCGCCCACAATGTCCCCCTGCTCAAGAAAGCACATGTACAGGCCCATCTGAAGTTTGCCAATAAACATCTGAATGATTCAGAGGAGAACTGGGTGAAAGTGTTATGAGACCAAAATCAAGCTCTTTGGCATCAACTCGCTGTGCTTGGAGGAGGAAGAATGCTGCCTATGACCCCAAAAACACCATTCCCACCGTCAAACATGGAGGTGGAAACATGAACAACTTCACCGCATTAAAGGGATGATGGACGGGGCCATGTACTGTCAAATCTTGGATGAGAACCTTCTTCCCTCAACCAGGGCATTGGAAATGGGTCATGGATTGATATTCCAGCATGACAATGATCCAAAACACACAGCCAAGGCAACAAAGGAGTGGCTCAAAAAGAAGCACATTAAGGTCCTGGAGTGGCCTAGCTAGTCTCCAGACCTAAAGCCCATAGAAAATCTGTGGAGGGAGCTGAAGGTTCCAGTTGCCAAACGTCAACCTCGAAACGCAAATGACCTGGAGAATATCTGTGAAGAGCAGTGGGACAAAATCCCTCCTGAGATGTGGACAAACCTGGTGGCCAACTACAAGAAACGTCTGACCTCTGTGATTGTCAACAAGGGTTTTGCCATCAAGTACTAAGTCATGTTTTGCAGAGGAGTTGAATACTTATTTCCCTCATTAAAATGCAAATCATTTTTTAAATGCGTTTTTCTGTATTTTTTGTATTCTGTCTCTCACAATTCAAATAAACTTACCATTGAAATTATAGATAATTTCTTTGTACAAAATCCACAGGGGATTTGTACACAGTACAAGGAAACAAGGGAAAAACAAACATGTGCACAGCTACAGAGCTATTTATCACAAAACCTGACAGTCTTGCAGGCAAACCAATAGACTTGTAATAGTTGACATTCAACTTTGAATGTTTCCTTCAATGCATTAAAATGTCTTATGAGCTATAGTATATCAGGATATATTGTATAACAAACTCATAAAGAGCATACAAATACAGCACATGCCTCTGTCAAAGACTCTGTAAGCAGTAGACTCTCTACCCAAGAACATTGTAGCTGTGTCTGTCAGAACATCTCAGGGCTACATTTTATATTGAGAGTCCCAGTTTCCATCTGTAGATGTTCAATAGATACTTTCAACAAACTTTAACCAATCTTTAAACAACCTATCGATTGATAAACAACTGCTTGCTAATGTTAAGGTTGGCGTTAGATTTAAAGAAAGGTGTAATTTAAGGTTTAAAATGAGGGTTGGAAAAAAGGTTAGGGTTAGGATACAAGTAAGTTTTAGGGTTAGTAGATAGTTAGTTAAAATGTTACAGATAGTCAGTAGAAAATCTGTAGAGCATCTACAGGCACACTTTTGGGACTTTCAAAATAAAATGTTATCCACTCTAATCTTTATTTTATGCTACTTTCACAAGGACAAATAGTCCTTGTTCGGGCCCACCTTGTCCCTGAGTCTGGTCCAGAGCCTCAGACGCATGTGGCATGAAGAATAAGAGACCCACAATGCTCTTCTCCTTTCCCCGCTCACTTTGCAGATGAGGTTGGCACGAGAAGGCTGCTTCGTATTTCAGCCTAATTTATGACCTCTGCAGCACGCATAGGGTGCATTAGAAATATCAGCAGCATGGCACTCTCCCAGCCAGTGGGCAAGCCAGTCAGTCCCCCAGCCAGCCAGCCCACCAGGCAGCCAGCCAGACAGTCCCCCAGTCAGCCCGACAAGCAGCCAACCATCACAATGCATTTGCACAAGGGAGATATGAAGCTATAGACCGGGATATGTTTTGGGTGCTGGTTGTAACTGCTTTCCCGAATAGGGTTTGGGGTTGTTGGGGTGTGGACGTAACAATTCAACAAAATCAACTTTCACAAACAAACTTTCTTCAAAATTGAGCAGATTATGGTTGGGTTGGGACTTAAAAAATGACTCACTGAGAAACCTGCATGAGGGCTCTCTAAGGGCTGTCTATGCAATTACATTTCATTAGAGACTGATGCTGAAACAGAGCCGAAATGGAGCTGACCCCTATAGAACAAAAGGGGAGAAAGACTCACAGTTACAAATAGATTACACCGTCACATCGCCTCAATACACATTTGGGAAGTGAAACAAACACACACTTCACATTTGGGAATAAACATCCCCAGTCTGGCTTCCATTGTTACCTCCACAGCACACCAGCTGTAATTCCATTTTCATGGGCCCAGAGTGTAACAAACTGAGCAGACTGTACCTCCCATACTGCTCCCTATTTCCTTTGCAGTGCATTCATTTTGACTGTGTGTCCTGATCAAAAGCAGTACACTTTCAAGGGAACAGGGAGCCATTTGAGACATCTGGAGTATGCGAAGTGAGCGGATTGTGTGAACTGTAAATAGTTCACAAAGGAATGAACCGGATAGAGCAGGTAGGTGAGATTGCTGAAAAGAGAATAATAGAAGAATTGCAAAGGTTTGGATGTGTGTTGTGTCTCTGTGGGCTTGTTTATGTCTCTCTTTCATCGTAAAACCTCACAATGGATTCAGGGGAGTCGAAGATCGGGGCAAGCTTTCTCTTTAAGCATCTGCAGCAAGCCATTCAAATGTATTTCCATGCTGTTCTTCCAACCAGGAACTGGGTCAAGGTGTTTTAAGGCAAGTTCATCCACCAGACAACCACCACTTTTTTTCCCTTGAGCAGCCTGAGGTAGTCATTAGAGTGTGATAAAACCCAGAAATACCAACTGACAATGCCTTCCAATTCCATGAGTGATGCCGGACAGTTTCCCTTGCAAATGGGACTTCCTGATCATTTAGCTAACAACACAGTCAATGTTTGAACATCGCCTGTGAAGGTTAGCCTCGTGCTGTGAAGTAGCAGCTCTGACTGCGGCGCCACCCTTTTTTACCTTTATTTTAGCGGGGTGTTTTGACATCCTCATTATTAGGAATGATTCATATGGTTAAGTGCCTTGCTCAGTGACAGGAGAAAATATTTTTAGCCTTGCTTGCTCAGGGATCTCAATCTTGAGACCTTTTGTTTGCTGGTCAGATGCTCTCGGCCATCATACCTGGTCTTGAATTATGTCACAATTACATTTAGCTCCAGAGGCCACATGTTTCTCAGACACCACTGATGACACAATAAATAAGTTCCATGGATCTTTTACATCTCCTAATAAAAGTAAAATAATGTAATCCAAAAGAAAATAAATCAGATTACGTTGATGAGTTTGGATAATCCAAAATTGCATGTCTGATTTTGGAGGTAACAAATAATGGCTACACAACACATTTTGGGTGATATAAAACATAATATTCCCATTGGCATGTTCTCTAGTAAGCTCTCATTGGCTATTACTAATCACTGTCCTCAAAACTTAGTTGCACATCTTACACTAAAAGGCCATGTTGACCCTTCTCAGAGATGCACTCGATTGCTCTCCGATTGCATCTCTGACCCATTCACATTGAACAGGATGTGCACGCAGTTGGCAACAACGACAGTGTCTCTGATCTCAAAACATGTCTGCAAAAGCTAGATCTGAGCCAAACTACTGAGCAAAATTATTTGAAAGACATCTAATTCAATATGTTTTCAACGTTCTTTGCTAAATGGGAATACACCCAGCTAAGTCAACAATGGGTCTGTTTGCAATAGATTGAAATATTCTTTCTGGATGCAAAACTAAATGAAAACATCCGACTCCTAAGGGTGATAATGTCTGCTTAGAACTACCTTAAAGACAGTTTTACACAGAAATTACACTGAAAGTGCATGAGTAAGTTTTACAAGGTTTTAAATCGATAAACCAATGCTTTTCTCTTAACCATTAGAAAAATGCTCTTAAATCTGAAATAGGATCCATAACTTATGTTACCTTGAAACAAAGACACTTGACACATCAGAAATATCATTTCTTAGTTTTAATTTGGCTTTATAAATACATGGCTCTACTAAACAATGGTGAGCAGTTAATTAAATCTGACCTTGCTTTTGTTAGAATTCAAAATAAAATGTATTATTACGGTTTTCATTATTATAACTGTTCATTTTAAATGCATTATGAAATGTCTGGGGGTTGCAGTTCTTATTATTTAACCATTGTTTATTCACGTCTTAAGTAAATAAATTAAGAACTAATAAATGTTCTGATTTAATTACAACATGTTTCATTACTAATTTAGCCATGCAGATACTGCATTACAATGTTATCTCTGTGCTGCCTTCATCTGCTCAGTTAGGCTAATGTATATTCTTAGGTGATCTAGCTAGTTGCTACCTCTTAGCAGGCAAACTATGTAGTAGCTACAATAACTCCTTAGTTTTACAGCAGAGTTATCGGACACAAGTCTGTTAGCTAGTAGCAGTTCTTCAAAGCAGATAAGGTGTAATTTTGGAGAATCCAACTGATAAGTCTTCCAGCCATAATTCCATTTCCTTGAAGAAGAGGATGGATGGGGAAGATATCAGACACAAGTATACTGGTATGTTATTTTCTGCCCCTTTTTAAAAGCATCTGTCAGTCTCTGGTTTTAGCTGTTTGAAATGTAACACATTAAGCTAGCAAAGCTACAGCTATTTACATGGGTGACATTTAGAGATCTCGCCTAGGGTGCCAGTTTGGCCAGAAACGCCCCTGGTTGTTATCATATCTCATAAGTACAAACTGACATAACCAGATCAAGTTAGAATCAAGATCAGCACTAATACTTCACGTTAACGACAGGTATAAACACATCTTGAACTCAGGCGCTTTGGATTACTTCCCTGAAAGAAGTCTCTGCAGTAGCATTGTTTCAGTGTGTGTCAGTGTCTGTGTATGTGTCTGTGTGTCTCTGTGTGAGACAGAGGAACCTCCACATTAGTGCAGCTCATTAGGATAAATAAAAGCGGGGGCCTGTGCACTGATCCATGAGTTGCCCTATCTCCATGGCGACAATAATAGCGCTGGTATTTGGATGGGATCAATGTTAGAAAGGTCACGCTCATGCTAGCGTTACTTAATATGTGGCGGAAGGCTAACCTTTTCCTCTCTCGACTTTCGCTCCGTCAGTCAGTGAGCAAATGATAATTCTCATTTGGGGCAAATAGACCTGTAGCCTTTCAATAAATGTTGATTTTCTATGTGTCCACTATGGTAGTGTAACTATTTCTGGCTTAGAATGCTGAGCTTAGAATGCAATATTTCAAAAATGTCATCGCCTAATGGAGAACTCCACAGCTGACCTTTAGAAATGGGGCAATAGATAGTGTTAGGGTTGAGGCTATGGTTAGTCTGGAATTATGGTATGGTTAGGGGTTAAGATAAGACTAGGTTAAGGCTTAAGGCATGATGGGGAAACATGGGTTTGGTAGGGTCCTATCTGTTTATATATCATTTCAAAGAGGGATTTTGGGGTTGTCTGTTATAGGATTCAGAGTTTCCTAAAGCCTCTTCTGTCATATTCTAATTTGTCGCATATGGCATAATAAAATCGCTGTTAGTTATGCAAAATTGCTTCTCACTCTCCCCGTCTCTTCACATTAGTCATCTCTCCCTCCCTACTCGTCTCCCTCTCACTTCCTGAAAATACAATTTCTACTTTTGTCCTCCCATTGTTCTTCTCTCCTCCCATTACTTCCTCAATGATCTCTCACTCCACTTTCCTTTTCCCAGCATGCCTCATCCCCTCCCGCTGATACATCATTTCCTGACTTGATCAACCTCTCATGTACAGTAACATGATCTAGTGACGTCATGGAATGACACTAACCCTAACCCAACCACATCATCAGACAGGGTGAATATTCCTGGAGTATTTTTTGGGACATTAAGTCCAACATAACATAAAAGTAGGCCTAGGTGTATCCTAGTCTTTCCACTGGCATTAACCATAACCTAAGTCAAACTTTATTTTTGTGATTTTTCTGATGAAAGACAAAGTAAACATGAGGTTCACCTGCGCTGTTCAAACAAATACAGTAACTGTTACATAGCAACATGATTCACACATACTGTATTTGAGATAGAAACTAACTTTTTAACACAATATTGAATGTGCAGTTTGTTTAAGCAAAGTTATATTTATTACATTTGGTACTGTTGTGTAGGTATGTTTTCTAGATATCTATCCACAGGTATATCAACCAAATCCACCAGCCTGTCTAGAGAGAGATTTGCGAACATTGAAGTAAACTTTTGCGTTGTTCACATTTTTGTCATTTAGCATATGCTCAAAGGCAAATTACATTTTCATACTGGCCGCCCACTGGGATAAAACCCACTACCCTGACATTGACAGTAACATGCTCTTACCAAGTGGGATCCTGTGAAGTATCAATATATTTCATTAACACAATGTTCAAAAAAATGCCAAAAAAATGCAAAGATCTATTCTGATGACTGGTGATGACGTCAGGATTGTCAGTACTTTCAATACAAACAAGCCTCTTTAAGCCCCTACAGAAGGACTCCCCTCCTTTACCCATATAAAACACACTGTAACATGTATGACATCTGTATGTTGATTTTTCACAGCTTGGAACAGGCAGTCATTTTGGCAACATGGATGTGGGTTAGGGTTTGACTCTGAGTACAAGAGGAAGGAAATTACTTTCCATAAGTCCTCCCATAGATATGCATGCATCTTTAACACAACCATATGTCTGTCATCAAAGGAGGAAAAATCCAGAACTATGGCTCTAAGGCCACTTTGGGAAAGGCAAGGGAGAGGCTCTAGCTACAACTTTGATCTGCAGGCTATACATCTGTGCACCCACAGTGAAAAACTCTCTGAGGTCTTCTCTTATCCACAGTTAAAACCAAAATGTTAATGTTTAAAAAACGGACACTCTTAGGGCCTCGTTGCTACTTCACCCAGTAGGCTCTGAAAGTCTAATATCAAGTTTTGTCTCCTCCAAAAATTACCTTGCCAAGCTGTTCTGCTTCTCATCACACTGCTCGCTCGCAGAGCAAGTACTCGCCAGTCCCATCATACATGGAGGAAAATAGGTTCAATGGTTGTAGAGCTTGCAGGGGCACAACCTTCTCCAAAGAGGTAGGTTGGCCATAAGGATGCAGCTGTCCTCCAGTTAAATGCCCCCCGGATATTCTATGGTGATATGAAGCTGTGTGTATTATGTAAATGAAAGGTGTGTAATGCTAAAAAAAATTACTGGTGGAACGTCTCACTACAAATTAATTTAATTGGTTACAGGTCAGTAACATGATTGGGTTTGAAAAGAGCATCGCAGAGTCTTTTAGAAGTAAAGATGGGGAGGGGTTCACTACTCTGTGAAAGACTGCACAGGCAAATAGTACAATACTTTAAGAATAACGTCCTGCTCTATGTAAAATTGCAATGAGTTTGGGGATCTCATCATCTATGGTACATAATATCATTAAAAGATCATGGATGCCACGTCCTCATGGACCATCCAGCTTGTTGTCAGCTCACTGTTAAAAAGCCAGCATTCATGACGGCATGGGGGTTCATTAGTGCAGATGGCAAGGGTGACTTGCACATGTGTGAAGGTACCAATAATGCTGAACAATATATACAGGCTTTGGAGAAACATGCTGCCATGCAGGGGATGTCTTTTTTAGGAAAGACCTTGCTTACTTCAGCAAGACAATGCCCACATTCTGCACGTATCACAGCAGCATGGCTCTGTAGTAAAAGAGTCTGGATGCTAAACTGGCCTGCCTGCAGTCCAGACCTGTCACCAATAAAACATTTGGTGCATTATGAAAAGAAAAATACAACAAAGGCTACCCCCAAATTGTTGAGCAGCTGAAATCCTATATCAAGCAAAATATTTTTTCTAATAACAAAAACATTTCTCAGAGTCAACATTTAATATGTTGTCTGTACTATTTTCAAGTAAATTCATGGATAAATGCACATCACTGCATTCTGTTTTTATTTGGATTTTATGCAGCGTCCCAACTTTTTTGGAAAGGGGTTGTATGTGGGTTTTGTTTTATTTCTATGTACTTTTATCCAGGAAAACATATTGCGAGCACTCAATTTGCAAGTGTGCCCTGAATACATAATACATGTTTTGCAAAACAAAACAGAAAATACCATGCCCACTGACACAGATGTATTCCAGTGTGCTGGCACATCACCACCTAAAATGACCATAATCCACTGTGCCGTGGGGGGAGGAGTTAAACGTGACAGCGACGCGGTCGGTGTTGACTCTTGTGGGGCTCCCGAAACGCACCGAAATGGATGCGCACACATCACCTCATTAATGCAGACTTCTACTATGAAGACTACATTTGCATTCTGGGAAGACTGCAAGAGCATGACGCTGCCCATTTGCTGTCAACTTAAAAAAGGCATAGCTCTATGTTGTTTTAATTCAGTCGAACTAGGAACTGGGATATATTTGATTCTTCCTATGTGTGCGGTCTTGACAGGTCCCCTGGTAAGATGAGGCACGCTCATATTCTTTGCCATTTTTAAGCCAGACTACATGATAAAGGCCTTGGGGAATTTATGTCATTTGAATAAAACCAAAGAGGAATATGCACATTTTTGACTATTTTGGTGAATTTGAAAGGCAATGCACGACTGGACATTGTAAGATACGGATTAACAAACCTACGGTATGCATATGTATACACTCATCTTTCTGCCGGCCTCCTCCACTTTTGGTGTGGACGCACCTGCTTTTTCTCTTCGCTAGAGCACATGCGTGTTTACACTTACATATTAATAATTTAGGAGACAATCTTACATATTGGAGCGATATAAGTGCCTTGTTCAAGGGCACAACAACGCAAACTCCAGAGTACTTTCAAAGACCGTCCTGAAGAGTTGTGGCGAAAGGTCATTCTGCCAGATGCTTGTAGCCTGTTTAGTTTTGAGTGTTGCTGGAAGATCACAGGCAGCTGTGACACCACATGTGTGTTAGTTCCTGACTGTGCTGTTTTCATTTCTTTGATGAGCTGTCCAACAATCGGTGGTTACCAAAAGCGGGTTGCTTGACCAAAGATAACAGCATAATACTATAATATTATGATTTTAGATAGGCCAACCAGCTGTTCAGTTCAAGGCCATTCATTTCTCCATACTCTAAAATAAATGATTTACTTGCACTGTGGTGGGTGTACAGGCCAGGGGCTTGTGTACTATGATTTTTAACATAACTTTAAAAGTGGCCTTAAACTGCGCTCTACAGCGATACTACAAGTTCAAAGTCACCAATGACCAGTCCTGGGTGTGATTTTTCATATTCATGGTGTACACTAAGTGACAGCTCAAAAGCTCGACAGAACTGGATACAGTCAGTTAGCTTTGATAAGATTTGCTGATTCTTTTGGGGTATAGGAATGGTAGCCACCATTTAACTGTGTACAAGGGAGGTTAGCTTAGGCTAGCATGGCAAGCTAGGATGAGCATTCCAGTTGTGCTCTGCTTGTGGTGTGTTTCTTATCTTGCTCTGCAAAGTGCTGTTAGTTATTCATGCCGCTATTCTCCACAGCATGTCACCCTGTCTATTAACTGTGGATGGAGCAGAATGGAAACACACTATTCTGAATCGGGCAGACACATGACATTGCTTTATTTTCAAATTAGGTTTATGTGATTTTTCAAATACATTGCTTCACCCTGTTCTTTGATGCTTGACTAATGCACATGTCTGGCATATCAGAGACTCATCTGCTGCGTTTTGCATGTTTCAACCTTTGACACTGAGTTTTCAGAAGTGAATCCAACTGACCTGTGACTAACATGGTTATTTCATGGGAAGTCAATTTCAACTACTGCATAGTGTCGTCTATTGAATACCTTATATAATGACTCGGACATTCATTTCGACACCCCATAGTGGTCCTTTCCCACTGCGTTGAAATAGTGATGTGAAACAGTATAATTTTATTATCTCTTTGTTACAAAGATAAAATATTACACGGCTCAAACCTCAGAACAAGCCTGATTTAATGTATGTTGATGGAAAGGGGAAAAAAATGCTGGACATAATGGTAAAGTTGAGGTATTGTTTTCACTGACTTATTTACACGGCACAAACATCAGTACAAAGGTAGGTGGTTCTGGTTTATATTAGCCAAGTATAGACTGACTCACTTGTAGTCAGAAAGCCATATCGCCTACAGATGTAATTAGTGTTAATGCGGTTTGTGTTGAGAATCCCTGTGCGTGAACGGGTCACTGAGATGTGGAAAGTTATACTCAGACACTTATCTACAGACATATATGACATATTGTTTTTGGTTTATTGGCTTATTCAGATTTTTATTGGTCAGTAACCAAAATTGCTATTGTTTTATGGCTCCACAACACCAACTTCCTGTGACATCATGACCTACTTAAATGAATAGTAGTAGCCGGTAGAGATTGAGTCCTGCAGCTTAGCCAATTTCCACACACACAAACAGGGAAGTTGCTAAATCACCAAAAAGTTGCTGAGGCAACCATCAAATTTTGAAATTGTCACAAGGCTAGTTTACCAATAAAAGTTCCTGGAGGGGATCTTAAATTTGTTATATCTGCCAAACCTAGTTGCTTGATTAGCATCAATGTATCAACCTTCTGAGTGAACCAGAAGTGATTACTTTAGCCAGAGGCTTTGCTGGGATCATACATTCAGGCCTTAGCCCCCCCAAAAAAATGTTTTATGTACTTGCTAGTGGCCTACATGTCTACATTGTCATGAAGTGCGATCAGAATTATAGATGAATAGATCAGGGGCCATTTTTGTATTATTATGTTTTTGATGTGTCTGAGATCCTGGGCTAATTACAAAAGATCCGGTGCTAGCCCAGGCCTACCGACGCCACTGACTTAAACCAGAGTTATAAAGGTTATTGTGTTTCACTGAACCACGTAGAAGTTGGGATTTACAACCTTTTACCTGAAAGCCTTTTTGGAATGGGTGGAATGGGTGGAGCAAAGAATGGAAATGGGCATAGAGTTACTCTATAATATGCTAATGTGATTAATATTTAACAAAGTTTTGATTGCTAGGGAATGCGCTAGGAAAAATCTAGAGAAAGCATCAAAAGACGGATACCTCTGAAAGCTTAACAACTTCTGATGCCTGATTCAAATCACTAAAAGTTGATGACATACTGTAGATACCGACTACTGTAGTTAATAACTGCTCATTCCGATGTATGTAAACAGTGAGTGGTAAGCGTAAAATTGTTAAATATTGCAACACAAATAAGCTGAGGTTCAAATAACTAAACATGTTTTATTAACACCTGAATGAATACATTACTCTTGTCTTGAAGGAAAAGGTTATATTTTGCAATCCCCCAATGTAAATGAGATGTCGGACAGGAGACGTGTTCTCCACTGCATTGCGTTACAAACGCAACCCTTGTCCAACCGGTAGCGTAAAGAGATAGAGCGACTGGGATGCACAGCGTAATGAAATACTGTTGTGATGTGTACAGGCCATAACACTAACACTTCAACCCGACAGGGCAACATGATCCAGTCTGTCTACACAGTGGCTGGTGTTATAAGGCATATTTTCCATGGGGCTGTTTCATAAACATCAGTTGCAGTGAGACAAGATGCTCACTGACCTTTGTAAATTGTGTGCCTGTGTGTGGGTGGGTGTGTGGGTGGATGGGTGTGTGGGTGGGTGGTTCCACTTGCATTGCCGGCTGGGTTGGAAGAGAGTGATATGTCTCCCACACAATCTCCTCTCGTTCATCATCACCCTCTGCTCCTCTCCTCCTTTCTTTCCTCCTTCCCTCCCCATGTTGAAGTGAAGAAGTGGCCCAAGAGAAACAGGAAGAAGGACATCGCGTGTGCTTGTGTGTGCACATAGATATACTGACTTTGATTAATGGTCGGAGGGTGACTCAAGGGGAGAAAATATTGGATGTTTACCAATAACTACACCCTACCACTCCAACCATCTTATCCTTGTGCCCTAAAAAACACAACCTTCAGCCCGTGAAGCAGGGGATTTAAACCTCACATTAAATCTCAAAACAACAAGTGATGAAAATAAGGAGATATTATTAAGTCAAAATGGATTATGCCTGGTGACCAAATGATTGTCTGGATTGTGCCATAATCCCTGATTCGGTACTTTGTTTGTTTTGACTTTTTATTTCCCCGTATTTGTTATTAAAAATACTTCACCAGCTGTATGCGTGGCTCAGGGACTATGAAAACACCACACAGTTTCAAATCTCATCTAAGTTTAGACTGAGAACTAGTGGAAGATTAATTTCAGAGAAATGCTTGTAGCGTCATTCTCCAGTAACCATTTGATCCACTATTAGAAGAGCTAGTGGAGCAGAAACAATCAACTTTCTCTTTCTGCTGTATTTACTCTATAGCCTGAATGGTCAGGAGCCTTTAAGGGCAAACTCAATATACAACCATAGTCTGTATTGTTCACACAAATGTCATGTTACAACCCTAATGTCAGTAGTTTGGAGTAAAAGACCTTGTCTTATCTTGCACTTATCTTGTAGATTTAGGGTAAAAAAAATCTAAAAGGCTCCAAAATCTTCCAAGTAGGAAGATCTTGCAAGCTGTGATACATATTGTTAGATGTTGTAGAAAAAAAGCTGCTTCATTTCAAATGTGAAGAGCAGAAGTTACATTCGGTGAAAATCGAGATGGTATTTCACTGTTCACAATAATCTGGTGTCAGATGTGACCATCACAACAGTACAGCAAAAACATGGAGGGATTTTACAATTTAAGTAAAACATATATGTTGCCATCGTTTCAACAACTGAAGATTTGTAGCAGATGCTGTAATGAATCTAATATCTACACTGCAATCAGACACTTAGTAAACAAAGGATAGAGCCTGAGTTACACTTCACCAAGCTCATGGGGTTTTGCAGCATATCTTCATTAGTGCATTACAATTTGTCTAATTAAAATACAATTACAATTGGTTCACCCCAACACGTACGTTACAAATAGCCACTGGGATATCTTTGTTTAATAAGTGTTTCCAGACTCAGAAGAACTAACGAGACCCACCACCACGTACTCTGAAAAAAACAAACGCCTCACTGCTTTGCACGCTCTTTTGATTACGCTATAAGACTTTGATTGGCGCATTAAAGCTCAGCATTTGGCTGATATACAAAGCCATGAATAAAGAGAGACAGACACGTTGAGTTGAAGGCAGAGCCAAAAGTGCAGAGGCAGCCAGAAGTCATGTCAGAAGAAGAATACTGAACGCTGCAGCCAGAAAGATTGTAGGGAAGTTGGTGTGATAGGTGGTGAACCTAGGGAATGTTGGTGGGGATGTAGAGTGACTGGGCATGCCAATGTAATTGATGCCAGTGAGTTCAGAAAGTCTGTCAAACGCAATAGGGAGTCTCATCCTCACTCCACTCATAAAGCAATATGCTTTGGTCAATAGCATTCAGGGATACTTTTGGCAGATGATGGGGATGAGTCTTTGTAGGGATAATAGCTTTTGAAATGGGTGGGATAAGACTTTGTTTTGTTTTACCGGTATCATGGGATGAGGAAAAGCTGCTTGTCGGATGACCCGTGATTCCAACGCTGACCTCTGGCTGCATTATCGGGAATTTCAGTTTATTACAAGGGCCAATCACGTCTTGATTGTCAGAGAATGCAAAACAAAAACAGTTATACAAGAAAGAAACTCATGGATGTAGAACTCATATGGATGTAGAGACATGTAATACATTTCAAAAATATACAGATTTAATTAATAATCTAGATGTACAGTGAGGGAAAAATATTTCATCCCTTGCTGATTTTGTTGTTATTCTGTCTCTCACTGTTCAAATAAACCTACCATTAAAATTATAGACTGATCATTACTTGGTCAGTGCGAAAATGTACAAAATCAGCCGGGGATCAAATACATGTTTCCTTCACTGTACATTAGTTGTTGTTCCATTTTCTTGTTTTCAAAAAGGTATGAAATGCTATTGTTGGTGCTTATCACTACTAGGATGTTTAGTGGTTGGTGCAAAACAGAAAATTGTCAATTTATGTGCATTTTGTTTTAGCTTACATAAAGTCCCTTTGTTTCCTTTGTTCTTTGGTTAACTGCTCTGCAATATCCATTCATCATTCAAAGTGCAGTCATAAAACAGTAACTAGCCCATTCAAGTGCTATCCCACTCTTTGTGTTCCAACTGACAGCATCATGATGGCCCCAACTAAAACCAGCTGAATTATGATACAGGCCTTTAAATCCAGCACATACAAGCACAAATACATTCACTCTATCTGAAACACACACACACACACACACACACACACACAGAGACACCGAACAGGCCTCAAATAATTATGACAATAAATGGAGCCTGTTGCACGTTTGCTTCTCTACCTTTCAGAGTTCTGTCCATGCCGATAACATAACCTTTACTCTTCCCTATTAGGAACAACTGGGTCAACAGATCTGTGGGATTGGGTGACAGCAACAAGCAACAGGTTTCACTTCATTTGGATGCCATCAGTGGTTGTCTATAAGACCAGGAAAGGCTTGATGGGTCAGCCTCAGGTTGAAGACAGACACAGTTTGACTCTGAAAGAGGGTTGGATGGAGAAAGGGATGGGGGAAGAGAGGGATGGAAAGATAAAGAGAAAGCTACATGAGAAATATTCTTAAGGAAACACTACCTGAGTTTGAAAGAAATCATTAATAAAATAAAAGAGAATCCTGTTGGATTCCTACATTTTGTCTGTATTGTTAGGGATAATTTTCTGTTGCAGGGATGTAAGGAAAAGATAAAGTATTCCTTGTCAGGCGATAAAGTGTGTAATTCCAAATGTCACATTTGACAGAAAGGCATGTGTTCACCTTGCAAAGCAACGACAGAACTGCCCAGGGAGTTCAGCGTGTCAGAGACAACAGGCACTCACTCTGTCTGTGGAGGGAAAGTGTGAGCCCTAGGAGGAGTGGCTGTGGCAGCGTACAGCACAGCCGTCTTCAGAATGACAGGCAGGACCGCTCACTTCCTTAGAGGGAAAAGAGAAAAAGAGACAGGGGCAGCTTACAGAGCGCAAGAAAGAAAACACCCAAAAAATGCCCTTAATCACACTGTCTCCGCTGGCATGCTCAAACCCATACACATATGCACACACACACAAACGTGCACACGGACATGCACAAGCACGTGTTCAATTACCTGTGTTTCTCAGGTATTAAAAGCTAGTTCGAATGTAGTTTAGTGAGTTTTGATGTGTTGCACTCTCTCTCGTCGAAAATGCCTAGACAAGCGACAGGGACAGACCTTTGACCTTGGACAGAGCTTCCAACCCTGCATAACAGATTTTTTTGTTTAGTTCATTGCTCGGCCAAGTTTCCAATCCTTCCACGCCTTGATGTGGGCCGACCAGATGGGTTTGTCCTAACTGTCTTCACAGGTTTGTCCATCAACAGTCACCATGTTGTTGGCCCAAATCAAAGCATAGAAGGAATGGTTGCACTGAGATCTGATCTGAATCAACAAGATTGTGTAAACTGACCCTAATTAGGGTGTTTTTATTCACTTGAGAACAGACTTTCACATTTGAAGTTTTATCCAAGTCTGTACAACTATGACATTCTGTGCCTTTCAAAGCAACTGACACACTGCATCGTCCCCTTTATATTAATCACACATTTTAATATATCACCCACTAACGGCAACCCAAAGCAATGAAGTCGGATCGTGGGTCGCAATTCAGGGCTTATATGATATTTTTTTGGAAGACTTGTGGGTATTAGAATGAAATAACTCACAGGTTACAATGGATTAAAAAGTACTTCAAGTTTAATTCTCAGATCTCAAGAACTGAGTCAAGAAGGAGTCTCAAAACTTCAAAGCTTCTTATTTTTAACCATGAACTCCTGCAAGTGCCTTGGATTGAGAATAATGGGTTATTATTCATCCATATCAGAATAAAGTAGGGTCAAAACCTAAGCTAAAGTTGTCTGCTACTGCAGAAGAAACTTGATTTTAGTCACTTCTTAAGAAGAAATATTTAGCTTATAATAGTGACCTTAATATTCTGTACCTACATGACAGTAAAAAATTCAAACAGAATTCATAACTATTCAATACTAAGCATGAATCTCAATATGAAAAAGCCAAACATGCTACATTTGAAATATATTATACACTTAATGTTACAGCTCTGGAAAATACTAAAGAGAGAGTGAGTGGGTATAACTAACAGTGAGGTGAAGCCAAAAGTTAGTGGGTTGGGTGTGATCAACTCTTCAGGCAGTGTTTGAACTCTTGAGTGTCGCAATGTTAGCAGTAACTGTACATGACAAAACCCACCTGTTCAGTTACAAATTGGGGTCGTAGGCAGGTGTAGTTGTCAAAAAATATCAGCATGAATGGAATTCTGTTACATGAATTTGAAATACTTTTTTATACCTCTTTAGAAAAATGTAGTTTAGGTAGTCCAGTCCAATGAAATATGTTAGAAGATACTTAAGAGAGCATATCGATTGTTGAAACTGGAATATGTTATTGTTCCTTGAAAAATGGAAGCCCACTGTCAGGTCATGGCTATAGGAATGCCCCGAGCCATCTAAATGTTTGTGGAAAATGTATTTATTATTATATCCTTATTTATTCATTAATCTGTTAGGTCTTTGTACTCTATGATTGAAACATTAAGCATACTAAAAGACTTGTCTTTCCTTGTCTGCAACTCATGATGTCTCTATCTGTGTTCAGGGGCAGTAATGAATGGAATGTCGGCTGAGTAAGGCTCCGAGTCTCCTGTGGAAGACTAGGACTTGGGCCTAGCAGAGACCACTTGAAGTCTCTCTTTTGGGGGTACGTCTTTATAGCAGCATTGGAGTTCCTGCTCCCTGTATTATAGAGGTGAACAGGACTCTATTCCTTTGTGGGACAGCTGAGTTAGCAAAACCACCAATAGTAACATGCCCCTGCTGTCATGTGCGAGCTTTCATCAAGTTGTCTGGGCAACCGACATTCTATGATTAACTTTGTCTCCTGGATCTGTCTGTATGCAACCTTGCATTCTCAAGTTTACATCATAGGCTACAACAATTCTTTGTATGTACATTTTGCAAGGGCTGATGTTATCATCTGTACAGTTGGGAAGGAATATAAGTTTGAACTGTCATGACACCACTCTGTGTTGGTCTGTGTACTTGTACTTTTTTTCATGATGCTCGTTCCCCTTTATATGATTAAACCTGAAATAATAATAAATAAGTGTTATACGAATGTCTGAGACGTTTTTTCATTAATAAATCATGAATATTTTCCGACTTCCACCTTTTGGTCTGGGGGTGATAGTCAGGACATGACTGTGGGGATGCCCACTTGTCTTGTCTGTGGCTTGATTTTGTTTTTCCCCAATTAGGGGAAATTGGGGATCCTATTTAAGCTCCTGTTATTCCACACTTGGTGTGGTTCATTGTTTGTGTTTCGGGTTTTGCACTTAGTTTGCAGTTGTGCTTCTATTTTTGTTTTGTTGGTAATGAATAAAAGGAATGAAAAACTCCTTTAACTCTGCGCGAAGTGTCCTGTCTGCGCTCACTTCCTGTTACCTGCTTCCTGTTTCCTACCCTCATTTGGGACACCCACTTTGAATTTGATGACAGCATCACGTTTCAAAAAAGCTGGGACAGGGGCAATTCATTCAATAAATAAAATAGAAGAATAAATATAAGACTGGAAAATGTGTGCAATACAAAAAAAACCTGCTGGAACATCTGACAACTAATTTGGTTAATTTGCAAAAGGTCAGTAACACGATTAGGTATAAAAAGTACATCCCACTGAGCATGAGTATTTCAAAAGTAAAGATACAGTAGGAAGGGGTTCACCACTCTGTGAAAGACTGTGTAGGCAAATAGTGCAACAACTGTAGAATAATTATTCTCAATGTAAAATTGCAAAGTGTTTGGGGCTCATCATCTATGGTACATTATAACATTAAAAGATTCAGAGAATCCAGAGAAACCTCCATACGCTAGGAACAAGGCTGAAATCAAATATTGGATGGTCATGATTGTCGGGCCCTCAGGTGGCACTGCATTAAAAACAAACATATACGATTCTGTAGTGGACATCACTGCATGTATGTGACCAAACCCAACCCAAGATATACTTCAGAAAACCAGTCTGTGAACAGAGTTGCTACATCCAAAAATGCAAGTAAAAATAATACTATGCAAAGAAGAAACCATATATTAACAAGATCCTGAAACACTCCCGCTTTTTCTGGGCCCTAGATCATTTTAGATGGATTGCGATGAAGTAGAAAACCTGTGGTCTGACAAATCAAAATTAGAAATTATTTTTTGAAATCATGTACGCCGTGTCCTCCGAACAAAAAAGGACCATCTAGCTTGTTATCAGTGCACAGTTCAAAAGCCAATATCCGTGATGGTATGGGGGTGCATTTGTGCGCATGGTGTGGGTGACTTGCACATCTGTGAAAGCACCATTAATACTGAACAATATATATAGGTTTTTGAGCAACATATGCTGCTATCCAGATAACATATTTTTCTGGGAAGGCCTTGCTTATTTAAGTAAGACAATGCCAAACCACATTCTGCATGAATTACAACAGCATGGCTCTGTAGTAAAAGAGTCTGGATGCTAAACTGGCCTGCCTGCAGTCCAGACCTGTCACAGATTGAAAACATTTGGCGCATTATGAAACAAAACATACAACAAAGGAGACACAGAACTTTGGAGCTGCTGAAATCCTATATAAACCAAGAATGGGTAACATTTCACTTTCTAGACTTCAGCAATTGGTCTCCTCAGATCCTAAACACTTTCACTTAAGAAGAGGAGATGCAACACATTAATACAATTACCCCTCTCCCAACTTTTTTTAAGCTTGTTGTTGGCATCAAAAAACAATAACATTTCTCTGGTTCAGCATTTGATATGTTGTCTTTGTACTGTTGATTTGCATTCTGTTTTTAGTTGCATTTTATAAGTGTCCCAACTTTTTGCAAACTGGCTGTAATTTACTGTAAGGGTGATCTTAGTGAGATTTTCACTGAGTATGAAAACCTAGAATGCAAATGTAAATTTTTAGAGCAGTCTGCAATCACATTTGATATATTCAGTTTGATATTCAGTTACACTGAGTAGTTTCTTAATCTTCTCCTCTGACCTCTACAAATGAGCCCCATTTTGGTTTAACCCCTACGTGCCAAACCTTATTAAGTATGTGAATTGCTAGTTCGTTTTAAAATCAGGTATGTCTGGATAGTGTTAAAGTCAAAGTAGAGATTAGGGAAACTTATTTCAACGTTCTTCAATTCTAATCTATGTACAGTTTAAACTATTGTGCTTGGGTAGCCTTTTGTGCAATCAACATGAATATACATAAATGTATGGAGTGGGCCAGTGCAGCCTATAGAAATACACCCATATCTCTCAGGGGAAGCACAGGGTTGGGACGGTCATCTGTCCTTGCCTCTTTCTGGACCCAGCTAGTCAAGTGAGTGATGTCTATCACTGCTTGACTCTTCCAGTGTTTTTGTGGTGGTGCTGAAATAAATCACCGAAATTACTCACCTGCCAGAACCGGGTTGCCCAAATGCAAGAGAGTCCGGTATTATGGGCCTCAGTTAAACTCTTCTCATCCAAAGTAATCAGAATTCCCAGGTGTTTCGGCAGCTGGTTCCATGTAGAAAAGATAAAAACAAAGATAAAAACTGGAAGTGAAAGATGGTGTGAAGACAACTGAAAGATAAAGATGTAATGATAGAGAAACGCTGTGAAGGAGAAAGGACAAAATGGAGTGGAAATAGTTTGCAAGGCAAGTAACCGAGCTTGTCGTCCTCCTTGTGTGGGCTGGTGTAAATTGGGTTAGAGTGTAGCACAGCGATTGATGAGCGAGGGAAGAGAACGGCCCAGAACAACGCTTCTACCACCCACAGATCGCCAGAGGGAGAGAGGGAAAGACAGGGGGAATAAGAGAGTGAAAGAGAGCCTGTGGTACTGTTTGAGACTTACTACACAAATCAAGATGTGAGAGGAAGCCTGGATAAAAAACCTAAACTAACAAGTGCTTTAACAGAGTGAAGAAACCGTGGTTGGGGTCAAGAAGATAAACCGGCATGGAGCAGATATGGTCTGCTGACACTCTAAAATGATTCTCTTCGGTGGCTGTGGGGATCAGAATAAACCCAAATACAGATAAACAGGAGGGTTATAAAAGCTAATTATTTTAGAGACATTTCTTTTATTTTACAACAGACAAAAGCATGAGACTGAATATACAGGTATTAACATCTGAGCAGGGAGACCACCATTGATACGGCTTGTTGATAATAAGCAGTAGCAGGTGAGAAAACTGTAAGGCAGAGGTTAAAGACTAAGGTAAGTCAGGGCTATGGCAGGTGTCTCCAAACGGTCAATTGCCAGCAACCGGTATCCAGTGATTTATAAGTCGCTTGCCAAAAAATTAAAGATCCCTAGGTTATGGTTTGGATAGATAAAGGCCTGGGATAGGATACATGGAGAATCATGGACAATCTGGGTTTAGATATGTGTCGGGATTTAAGTACATGAACACCCCTGGGTTTCGATTTCAATTGATAAATAATCCAGGGTTAGGGTTTAGATATGTGATAAAGACCCCAGGGTTAGGGTTTAGATATGTGATAAAGACCCCAGGGTTAGTGTTTAGATATGTGATAATGACCCCAGGGTTAAGGTTTATTTATTTGAAAAAGATTCCTGAACTGGGGTTTAGAACCCTATTTCAGGTCTAGGATGAATTGAGACCTCTGGGTTAACATTCAAAGATCTGTAGGTAAAGGTTTATAATACACAGTGGCTTGAAATATCTCTTTGTAAGGGTTTAGATAAGTGTTTGAGATCCCAGAGTTAGGGTTTAGACATGTGATAAAGATTTCTGGGTTAGCGTTTAGATAAGTGTTTGAGATCCCAGGGTTAGGGTTTAGATATGTGTTGGAGAACCTAGGGTTAGGGTTTAGACATGTGTTGGAGATCCCAGGGTTAGGGTTTAGACATGTGTTGGAGAACCCAGGGTTAGGGTTTAGACATGTGTTGGAGAACCCAGGGTTAGGGTTTAGACATGTGTTGGAGATCCCAGGGTTAGGGTTTAGACATGTGTTGG
>JACXGJ010008166.1:0-28063 GCA_016801105.1 Esox niger | reverse complement strand
CACACACACACACACACACACACACACACACACACACACACACACACACACACACACACACACACACACACCCTTAGATACTGAAAATGTTGTGGGTAAAAAAATCTAGGAACCTTTTGAATACACTCACAAACACACGTTTCCGTTTCAGGCAGTTCCTTGCTGCGTCTACTGCCTCCACTCTTGCTGTGAGGTAATTTCAGGCATGGTGATGCTTATAAATCAAATTTTCATAATCTTCTGTATTTTCTATGAATAATTCACAGTTGAAAGAAAACTCCAGTGATGAATCCATACCATTCAGGGACAGAGTGCCAGACATGAGAAGAGGTCTCTGAATCCATTAATGCCTCTCAGAAAAAGAATTTCCATACTTTCCTTATGTCTTTGCCTTCTTTTAATTTATGATTTGTACTAAGCAAACATATGAAATTGTTCTCAAAGGCATTTTCCAGTAATTCCCGTTTCCAGAAATGCCACAGAACTTGTTTACCTTCAAATGGCTTCTCAGAAGTGCATGTACATTACAGAGAAACATCAAGCTGAACATGTCTAAGTTCCTAAGAATCCACTGAATGTAACTGAGATGGATGTTGATATTTGTTGAACAGAAATATGATTATGCTGAGACTGAACGCCTTCACCTATATTGTTAGGAAGCTAATTGAAACCGATATCTGGGGTCAGTGGTCACAAAAAGCTACTAACTGCAGGGACCCACACAGCAGATTTGAGGTGGAGGGCCAGGTCTGGGTACATGGGATTCACACAGGAGCAGAAGCGGGCAAGTCAGGTGTTAAAATGTGATAAGAGCCAGGATGAAAATGTAATTAAAAGTACCACCAATGGAGGCTGATAAGACAATGATTATTTTTTATTGTTGCATTGAATCACTAAAAACTTTAGATTTGTTCATGGCTTTACATAATTTAGCAAACACCCTTATCCATACTGATTTACAAAAGCAATTTCTCACCTTGAAAGTTCTGAAATTCAAGCCAATAACCTTTCAGATGCTCGTCCCACATTGTGCTTGGCTACCAACCTCCTGACATTATTTATTACATACTTTTTGGTTAAATTAAACACAGCTAGAAATGTTCACATCTTGCTCTCTCTGACTAACTCAACCCAAGTTAATCCCTGCACGGTGTCCTCTTTCTTTGTTATTCAAGCAGCATGCGACCTATTCTACTCTGAGAGCACAACCCTAGCAGCGTGAAATTAAATGTTGACAATTGTTGAGAACTGCAGACCTTGCAGAATGCTGAGGAGGTCAAGGCAACAGCGACTGGATGCAAAGGGTCTAAGAGAAGTGCACGGCCTTCATGTAAATGAACCTGCATTTCATTAGCCCTCCACAGGTGTACGGAAGTGCAGGGAGCAGGTGGACAAATTAGGACAGAATGTATCTACTGAGGTACAACAAAAACAGTTTATATTTTTTTTATTGAAACTACATTCTACATATAACGTAATCTGAACATATGTTTTGTCTGTCATTGGATGCATGTTCTAATATTGACACCGTAGATGTCCACATGGATATATCCTTCAAGAAACATGAATGGAGCTAGTTAAGAAGCTTACATTTAAAGTGGAATTATTTTTTATCAATAAATCTTGCTTCTTCCTGACAGGTAGGAAGTTAATTGTTCAGCCAATGTTTTTCTCTATGTGTATCTCTATGTATTTTGCATGTTTTAAATGTATTTCTATTTATGTGCCATTTGTTTTGGTCACAAGGTTCCCAGGGAATACTTGTGAATGAGACTCAGGTCTCAGTGCATCTCCCTAGTTAAATGAAATAAAATATAACTCTCCCACACAAGGAGGGTAGCCTGCCAAGAAGATGAGATCCCGATCTATAGCAGCCGAAGCCCTTTCAGACAGGTCAAGCGTATATATCCGTGATGTCGATCATCACTTCAGGCCTTAATATGTGGATTCCCATAACTTCCCATTACCCAATGATAACTAAATTAAACAACATCAATTAGCAAATGTGCTAATTATGTTACATAGTTTATTGGAGTTTGGACTTGTATTTCTGACTCAGCATTGAGGTCTCATTTTGAAACAATTTTCTTTTATGAAAATTGGAGTATTATATTTGCTCTCTATAAAACAATTTATTTCTAAACTTTTGACATTCAAAATTCCAAAGTTTGTTTACTACCTGAAATGACTGAGTCATCGCCTTGCAATACTGATGAAGTGGGGAGATTGGAAATTGGAAGGTTAATGAGATTTTCACAAAGTGTCCGTCTAGCGGTTTGAAGCAAGATTAAATTGACACACTTTGCCCAAAATTAATTGACCTGTGAAATGACTATGTCCTTCAACAGTCAAGGATTGATGAATATGTAGGAAAATAAAGATGAGAGGAGGATAAAGCAGAAACAGAATGGTTGGCTAAGAGACCCTTACCAAACAAGATGGTTGGCTGTTTAGAGACCTTTACCTAACAAGATGGTTGGCTGTTTAGAGACCTTTACCTAACAGGGTGGTTGGCTGTTTAGAGACCCTTACCAAACATCATGGTTGGCTGTTTAGAGACCTTTACCTAACAAGATGGTTGGCTGTTTAGAGACCTTTACCTAACAAGATGGTTGGCTGTTTAGAGACCTTTACCTAACAAGATGGTTGGCTGTTTAGAAACACTTACCAAACAAGATGGTTGGCTGTATGGAAACCCTTACCAAACATCATGGTAGGCTGTTTAGAGACCCTTACCAAACATCATGGTTGGCTGTTTAGAGACCCTTACCAAACATGATGGTTGGCTGTTTAGAGACCCTTACCAAACAAGATGGTTGGCTGTTTAGAAACACTTACCAAACAAGATGGTTGGCTGTTTAGAAACACTTAGCAAACATCATGGTTGGCTGTTTAGAGACCCTTACCAAACAAGATGGTTGGCTGTTTAGAAACACTTACCAAACAGGATGGTTGGCTGTATAGAAACCCTTACCAAACAGGATGGTTGGCTGTGAACATAGCTGCACACAGTTAATAAAAACGTTTGTTTCGTATATTCGTTAAACATTAATCCGTTCACCAAAATGTTAACTCGTTAAATCATAAAAAATGTAATGGATGTTAACGATAAACGATAATGTTAATTTTAATTATTAAAAAAATGAACAAAGGGCTTGCAATATTTATCTTTTGACCTGTATTTGCTATGCTTGCAATTTTTGCAAGTTACACCATTTTTGGAAGGTCATGCCCCAGCATAACAATGAATAGCCAATCCATTTCACAGACACTAGATAGCCATTCTTTGTTGGCCAATCACAGATAATGTTCACAACACACAAATAGCTGCTCACAAATATTAAAAGGGTTCGCAAGTGTTTCTTGGACTCATGACCTTCATACTGAAGTCTTGAAACTAGCGTGCAAACTTATTGCAGAGAAATACATTTTTTACTTTGAAAATAGCATCTAGATATTCAGCACAGCATTGGATTTGGTCTCTTTCCCCACTCCGGACTGAAGCAAAAATTGGCTTAGACTTGGTTTGTTTTGGTTTACCAAAAAACTAGGGTAATGAAGACATGTACGGTATGTGAAAAGTCAACAAAATGTGAATGACATAGGCGGAAAATGTAATCTCTTAACCACTGAAATAACCCTGAAATGAAACTAAAGTGGAAATTTAGAATTAGATGTGCAGTGGCCTGGATTGGTTTAATGATTGTGAAACAATGCTCTTACAGTAAGCCAAGATAATACATAATACCAATGACAAGGAACACATAACTAGGTACAATGGTTCATTGGAACACTATTCTCATTGTGGCCTAGTAGCTCCTTCTGAATGGATTGCAATACAGCCTAAATTTCATGGTTGAAATGATTTGCTACATATGTAGCACTGTCATGGTAGAATGGGTGGTTAAGACTGACAAGAGGTCAGTGCATGTTTGAACTTGTTTTTCATCCCTCTCACTGTCTCTCTCTTGCTGTGTGTCTTTTGCAGTCTTTCTCCCCAGTACTCCTTTTTATTCATTTATTCAACCAGATATGCCAAAACATTATTTACCCTGTGGACAACAAGTTGTAGCGACAAGCTACGGGATATTATTCACAGCCAGACAATTATTATTTGTGCGGTGGAAACCTTTGCCACTACAACTTATTATGCAGATCACCTTTTTCCTCAGTTGGTAGTGACATTGCATAAAGTGAAATGTAGCATGAAAATATAATTAATATGCAAATCAGTCATGACAATGTCTGACATTAGACTCACGCAGTATCGTCTCTGTCACATACCATTATGTGGTTTGTGGCAATTCCAATTCCCAGTTGGGATTCTACTGTGACTGTGCGCCTCAGACACATATTCAAAGGGAATAGTATAAACATCACCAGGCTACAAAAACCTGCAGTGTTTTAATTGTAAATAAATATGTGATAACCATGAAAATGAACACCATGCACTTTCCACCAGCAGTGATTAGTTTTGTCAACAAAATAATCCTTCCTCTGTATGTATTACGTTAGGTTACAATTTTCAACTGATTCTAAAATAATAATCATGAAGTATAGTGTTCTAGCTTCAGTGTCATTACAGGTTATAAACAAAAGTCACCAATATGAGTGAATAAAAATCAGTGAATAAATGTTGCACCAATGAGTGAATACATGTTGTAGATCAGTGCCCTTATCAAAATATATTCTCTACTTAAATAGATAGATTGGCCCATATATTAAAGCATGCATTTTTACATTATAAATGCTTTGTTTTTCATATGTTCATATTATATTGCGAGCAAGAGATTGACAATACAACCTGGCCCTTCACTGAATCTGCCAGTACTCTTCTAAAATGTCTCATACAGCTTTCAAAAATGTTCTTTGATTGAACAGCAGTGCTCATTGCGAACAGGGTATGCCTCCTTTCTCTAGCAGTTATCAGATGAGGTCATCAAACTGGCTAGTACTAGAGATACCAGCTTCTTCAGAGTAATTCAGATAAAACAGCTTTCGATTACCATGCTCCAATATTGTGGAATGTTTTGTGGAGTGACCTTAATTTAGATGTCTTGTTGCTGTGGTGCCTTTAAATGTTGGATGCAACCTTTTTGATGGTAACTGTCATTGCTTCTTGCTTTTATTTTTATATTCTGGTAACACAGGGCTCAACAGTAAAACAGATCTGTATCCAAATTTGACTTCAAAATCGGTAGCATTTTTTTGTGTGAAGAAATTCCTCTGGATGCCTTCGGGATTTGCTTTAGCTCAGCCTCATCCTCACAAATGGTTGGCATCAGCCGAGGCAAACGACAAATCCAATGATACAAGCCCAAAGTGTGTAGCTTAAACTGAAGCTGTTCCGAAGCGTTGTGTCTCCCCAGTATTAAATGCTGAGACTTAATTAGTTTAGAAGTTACATAACATGCAATCGTATTTTGATTTCTCTAAATCAGGATTTTCATCTTTCAGGTGTAATTGTTAGTGAGTTGATAGCTTATAGTGTTCCTAACTTAGATCTGCAAATGATTTATATTACCAAAAAAGGTTTAGGTTTTTTGTGGTTGAAAGTTCTGTATGCTGGTGCTTTGGGGGTTCAAGAAACATGAAAAAACCTTTACATTAAAGTTCAGACATAACCAAAACTAGAGGTAGTTGGGCAGTTGTTGTGTATTTCCACATAGCAGAAACCTTGCTCTAGTGAGTCACTGATCTCTTTTCATTTCAGTGAGGCTCTAGCTCTATGCAGCACTCCAGTTCAAGAAAGCAAAAGGCAGTGTTGTTGCTATAGTAACATCTGCAAAGAATAAAAGTCAGATGGAGATACAGAGAATATCACTGCGAGTTTCTTTTATACCCCGTATGACTCTTAAATGCTAAGTGTATTAATAGGAAATTATATCACCAGCAGTCCATGACCATATAAAGGGCAGAAAGAGGCAATACAGGTAATATTTTTTAAATCAATCTTGTGACAAATTTTGTGGTGTTAACAATAGGATAGTATTTGAACATAGTCCACTGAAATAAACCGAATGCACAGATCAAAACACCCAGATAGGCTTTAAGGGGACTAGGGCAGTCATGTTTTGTGCCAAGAGTTGCAAAACAAATATTTGTAATTTGTATTGCTTGCATGGGTAAAACAATGTCTGTGTTTGCTTGGCGCTAACATAAAATTCCAGTTTAAATTTTTCATCATATTTAATTGTATTTTTTTAATAGTTTTTAAGGCATGTCTGGTTCTGAGAGAAAAAAAAGAAATCCATACGATGGCACGTTTGATCATTGTGTTTAGTTCAATCCAAGATCTCTATTATTGATCATTTCTCAACACCCCATGAGGATTCTGCACTGACTGAGTGCCTACATGGAGTGTACTTAGTGATGTGGGCGGTGTGTGAAAGAAAACCATGGCGTACCTTCCAGCTCAATGCTCCATCTTAACAGAGGCAGTAATCTACAGTTGATGGATTCTATGAACAACTCTGCCACTGACATCACCGTGCAATTATTTTCTACTTCAGCGCTTTTCAATTCACATCAAGAGAAATGTGGATAGTTTTAAAAATGCCAGCAGGTAAATCGCACAGAATTGGTTGAAGACCAAATATTTAGAAGTGCTCATTTTCCACGTGAATATTGGAAGTATGCCTAAATGTGTTTAATTTGTCCTTATTCTTTATTGACTAGTTTCTTGTTTTACTATACACTGCTATGTTGAAATATCATTTTTATGCAGTGTTTAAAGTTATGCGATGCTATACAGTATGCCTTCTTATATCATGCAGCATATCATGATCAACCTAGGAAATGTTCTCTCAGCAAACTGGATATCAGAGGAGAGAATCTATTCACATGTAAGTATCTCTTCCATCCAGATGACCTTTAAATTGGGTCAGTTGTACACTGAAGATGAGGTTGCCATGGTCACTAAATCGAATTACGCTGTAAGTACCCATTTGCTTTGTCCTCTCCCTTTGTCTCTACTGGTGATGTCCTTAGTAGCCACCTGCCTGCACAATACAAATTCCACCTCAGAACTCCAGCAGTGATGAAGTCACATGGGAAACCTTTTATTAAATAAGCAAACTCAGAGATTCCGAGGTGCAGCAGTCACACAAGGTATGACAGTAAGAATTCCCTATTAGTTTAGCAGACATTTTCATAAACGATGATTTGCAACACAGCAGAAGACAAAATGATGCCCGTTAAAATTGTTAGAAGTGATAATATTTACCACCAAAAAATAAGACATTTTGAGTGTAGTCTTCACAGTGTCATCAACAAAACAGAGAACGTTGAATTGTGATGAAACTGAGAATAGATAGCACTTTCTGTAAAATCATAAAAATGCAATCCTTACAAAATAAAACGTGAGAACTGTGAGCTTCAAAAATTGGCTAAGTGGTATGTCTCTTGTAAAACCAATACCCCCCCTCTGCAGAGATATATCTGTTGACTAGCGGTAACCCCTGGGAGTCTATGGCAGCTCTGCAGGAAGAAAGGGGAATGATGAGAACACAGGGTCCAGTGTAATTACCCAAACTCTACTATGGGATATCTGTTACACTGATAAGCCCTCTGTTCATCCATCTCTCTTAAAAATCAGTTGGCCTTCAGAAAGTTGGCTGGAGGGCTTGGCATTGCCTGAACTGGTCCTGCCCGGCCCTTTGTGCCAACGCATGTGTGTGTGTGTGTGTGTTTGTGTCTGTGATAGATGTGGCAGTAATTCCACCCCCTGGACAGGCTTTGCAGGCATTTTACTGAGCTTTGAGGAAGCCCTCAATCACAGTGAGCAGAGACTGGCCACTCATTCCCATTTCATCTCCTCCTAGTCTTTCGTCCATTCTTTCTGTCTCTAATGTTTCCACAGCGGAGTAATCTGAAGGCTGATTTCAAGGTCGTATCTGCAGGGACCTCAAGATTTATCATTTTGCCTCTGAGAAAACATTAAATATTGAGATTGAGAATCAATTTAGATTAGGAATCTTGAAAGCTCACCCTTCTTATTATGTTTATTTTAGATATTCAGTCACTGCCAATAGGTTCAGTAGATCAACAACTCAGGCAATATCTAAATTATTTGGAAACAATATAAGTACTCTAAGGCATTTTTCCGAAAGCAAAATGTTGGAATAGAGTCAAGCAAAATGAAATAATGTTTCTGGGCCTTCTAAGCTCTAGCTACATTTCAATTACACTGGATACTTAAGTATGCCAAGGACTTCCAGTGACAAGGAATCCAAAGATGGTTACACCAGAACGTAGTTCCCTAAACTGTTACAAAACGACTTGAACTACCCCATTTTCTCACTCATCAGAATTCATAATGCATATTTTGTGTGGAGATGTCCAGTGATAAGCCACAAATATAGATTTTATGATGTGTCAGTAGGGAATACAGAACTGTTAGGTTTCTACCATTTCAGCGGTTTATGATCCAGGCAGCTTCCAGAAGAGGATATGGGTAAGAGATAAGGAGCTCCGAACATTTCCACATTTCAAAATTTTTATCCTGCTACCTGAACCACGAACACTCCCACTGCTAATACTGCCTTTCTGAACTACATACGACAAATGTGAAAGGCCATCATGGCAAGACCTATCACTGCCAGAACTCTACATTTCTTGTCAAAGTGCTTTGAGATTCACTTTGTAATAAAAAAAATATACATATGTTATTATAGCTTGAAAAATGTAAACAAAATATCTGTGCCATTATCATTTGGTAAAATGGAATACAAAACCGTTCTCAAAAGCACCTCAGATGCACAATCAATAAGAAGAAAGTTCACCAGTCTCCGAAAGATGCAGTCAGTCCAGTTTCTTTTGAACGATCGTAACAAATACATTGATTCCACTTACTCTTGACACGTCCTCTTAAAAGTGATGAATTGCAATAGTAGGTGGAAAAAACATTACAAACATTGCTTCAAACTTTATTGCTTTCAAACTTTACATTTCAAATTGTTCACTCATAATTACTTTATTTTCTGAATGCTTTTAAATTATGAGTAGGATGAATACAGTTTTTGTATGGATTTAAGTCCAATAAGATTTCAAGGTGAGAGAACCGACCTACTTCGCTTGTCTCTCTCCCTTCACCTCTCATTCTTGCTCTTTTCTTGTCTCTTTCTCTCTCATACACAACCCTACACCCTGACAAACACGCACATTGCCACAGACATGTACGAATTCATGCTCAAACACTGCCACAGACACAAAGCCACTCATCCTCACTCACTCTCTTTCATCCAATAGATTCCATAACGATACCAACACCTGATATCAGTGTAACAGATCCAGACAGAGGCAATCTTTTTTTCATTTAAAGCAAATTACTATAGTTTTCAGGACTACCGGCTTCAATGCACGTTGCGCATAAGTATGACACACAGACTGAAGCGATTCTGGCAGTGGTGAAGTGCACAGGGAAAGCATGAAAAGTGAATGCAATAACACCTCATTGTTCATGCACAGTGGCACACATTGGTTCAGCTCATTCACATGCAGAGGCTTATCTGCCTTTGTTGAGACAGCAGCCCACGAGGATTCTCCTGAAATACATTTACCGAGCCTGTGTGAAGGCAGTGATCAACAATTTAGAGGCCATCGATTTTAGGGCTGCAGGGATTGGTTAACTCGTATGTGAGGAGTCTTCTGTGGTGGCCAAGCACAATACACTAAATAGAGGCGGTATAGATCATGAGCATCTCCAGCTACTGAGCCAGATGGGGGGAAAAAGGAGCATCAATTATCTACTGGGTGGCATTTTTAGCAAGGTTTGGAAGCCAATGCTCTATTAACTATTAAGTTGTGAAGTTCTACCTTCTGCTTTTCAAACCAATCTGTGATATCCCTTTCTCAACATAGAGCTAATTCAACCTGTATGTCTTTGGTTCTCTGTTATGATTCTCTTGCTCTCAGCTATGCCTGTGTGAAGGAGGGTTGCTATGCAACAGCCATATAAAAACAGAGATCATGCTACCTGGCAATCTGATATAATGAGCACACCCACTAAGCCATAAATCATCATCAGCCACGAATTACAACAATTTAAGACAGCCCTTCTCTAACCTACCTGAGAGACTATTTGAAGTAAGCTCGCTGGCTCTGCATGAAGAACTTGCCCTTAGCTGCACAGACTGAGGACAAGTGTGAATTTAAAAAAAACACTTAGGGTTGGCTTCAAAGACAGGTAAATCCTAGTTTAGGACCAAATAATCAAGTTTAGTGGCGTTGACAGAGCAGGACTAGGCTTAATCTGTGTCTGTTAAACCAGCTCTATGCGTTTGTTTTAACCAGATCTTAGATTCTGGATTGAAGCACACTATGTGCTTGGAGGTCATGTAGAACACAGCACTATAGCAGCTACATTTATCTCTCTACCCTGACCTGCTAATTCACCAACCTCACTACCATCCCCTGTCTCCTCATTGTGTGACATTGATCATTCCTGATTTTAAGGTAAGGGACCGTACATCTTATCTGAATCCCACAGCTGTGTCCCCATCGCTGGGTGGATCATCTGTCGACGGGAATTTAGTTGGGGGTGTTTAAAATGAGATTTAACATTGATCATTTCCCTGGGCTGAAAGAGTTTGTGTCAGCGCTTGGCAAGGGCAATCCTTCACTGGGCATCTGTCTGTCCCGGCTCAATAGCCCATCAGTCAAGCCTGCCAGTGCAGCAAGGTGACAGAGAGACGGCCAGCTGGGAGAAGAGAGACACAGATAAAATCTAACTGAGGAGCAAACCACAAATACCCTGAGAAATAAAACACAAGAGAGAAGACTCTGAACAAGCGAGGAGAATGTCAACGCTATGAAAACATTCCCTTTGGAACTTTCAGGCGAATCCACAGGAAGATTTCTGACAGGTGTCTATGGTCAATGGAAAAGTGAATGGGAGAGAGGATGGAGATAAAGGATGTCATGTGTCTATTCAGGAAGGTCTCAGCCCTCAATCAAGACATACCTCCTGGTGTAGGTAAAGCTTGTCTTAAGTCTGATCCAAGTGATCATTCTTATATGTCATACCGCCTCTCCAAACAGATCTCTTTGGTTTCTACAGTACTCTAAATTTCATCATAATAATTTGTTTTAAATAGGATGCTTTTATTTAAGCTTGTGGATTGACCATGTGATTGTGTTTGATTACAGACAAAAGACAGTGACTAAAAATTTTATAGATTCTTTAAACATTTGTATCTTTTGTTAGGGTCTATTCACCATAGCACATCTATTTAAATTACTAAGAACGTTTTCAAGATTTTGGGCTGCAATAAAAAAAACGTATGATTTAAACATTAATTGACATCAGCTTTCAAGAAAACCTGTGATCCTTCCGCAGTTAATATCCCACTTCAAATGCCATTCCTGTTTACCCCATTCCGATCACACAATGGCATTTCACAGAGGGCAAAGAATATATGAAGGACACACCTCCAAAAAACCATATATCCAATCGTATATTAACTTACTATAGAAATAGGTCATAATGTAACTCCTACCATTATACAAAGGTTCTGGTTTTGACCCTTGTGGTTCCTTGAAGAACAATTTCAGAGGTTTCTCAAAAAATATGTAATTGAAATGGAAAGGTTCTTTCAGGCTTCTTTACTGCTAAGGGTGTATGATAATAAAAGCAATGACCCTTGCCTGAAAGATATATTAATATTGATAAGTTCGGGACACCAGCAGAACAAAGCCTGAATTTATCGCTTCCTATGAAACATAACATGAAATAACAGTAATGGGATATTCCAGGTTTCACATTATTACTGCTTTGTCTGTACAAACCCTCTCACTCTGCTGTAGAGAAGACCGAGGGAAATATAACCGCTTTTTTCTTTTACTCTGTCGATTCCTCTCGAACTAGGCCAGTTATTTCTTTATATATGAGAAAGGTGCACTTAACTCCTAATCCTTAAGATCATTTATTCTAACAGTTGATACTGTTAAGAGCATGTAGCAGAATACAAATGTCTGAAAGAATGTCAAGTATGAGGAATAGATACCATAAAACATGTAAGAATTTAACAGCAGATCTCTTCAAAATCATTTTTGAGAAATAGCTGTAGAGGTCTTTTTGTGCATCACAAAGAAATGTTTTACATCAATGTTTGATTACATTTTGTGTTATTTTGAGAATACATACATAACATCCACACATGCTTAAATAATTGTATTGAAATGTATGTTATGTTATATACATAACATATACATTTCAATAGACTCATACATGCCTAATCATTTAAAGCACTTGTCTATGTAACCAGGTTGTTTAATGCTGGCCAGTATTTGTCAAGCTGAATCTATCATATGATGGAGTGACAGTATTACATTCTGCTATGAATAATCAACCCCGACCATTTGAGCAGCAGACGGGTCAATAACTAGAAGTCTGAGGAACACGCAGGTCATCAGAGGGTTTAAATGCATAATACAAGTGAAGGTTAACTTTTCTTATTATTAGTTTCTGTAAGCAGTAATGGTCAACAGTCATTTCAATTACTTCTGTTTCCTAATACTAAAATTAAATTGGAAAATTATCCAAATATTTTAATTTGAAAACAATTACATTAATAACTATTCACAAATCAAGATGGATAAATGCTTCCTTTTTAAAAGGGAATAGGTAGGAGATTTCACCGTAATAATAATTTCTTCTTTGATTGTGGCATATTGTTGAAGCACAATTTGTGCGTGTGTGTGTGTGTGTGTCTAGGCGTGGTGCGTGTGTGCCTTTGGCTCTTACAACATCTGTGAGACAGATTTTTCCATTTGTTGCTATGGAACAAGCCGAATATCAGCTCTTTTAGCCTAAAGCAGCTTATTGGCCTTGTCTTGAGAGATGTGTCTCTACCTGCCAGTGATGACATAGATCTCAACCAGCAGAATGATTCCATGCCTTAGTTCTACTGAACCCAAGAGCTTTGTTCCAATCACTTGTGAGAATATATAGATTTTCTTAACAAACAATTTGCACGTGTTAGTGTTTGGAAAGGCCTTTTAGGTTAATGCATCATTGAATGGCTAATTGCAGTTAATTCATTTAGATCTTACTGATAAGGCCATATATTGCCAGCGTGTGATCATTAATCACCAGGATCAATAGATTGACTAGAAAGCTAAATAACAAAAAAACATTTTACCAAAGTACAATGTCCACTTAATTCCACTTTCATCTTTTATATGGAATATAATTTGTATCTATTTCACACATCTTGATTCATTGTAGCTTTTCCAGATAATCACATAATAAAGCCACCTTTGTGAAAGCATGATAACCTCATGTGAACACACTTAGAAAAGTAACACATAGAGTATCTGTTGTTCTGTCAGTACCAGTGTCCTGGTAGTTTCACACTCACAAACTCGTAGGGAAACAAGGTCAATATTGGCTGACCGCTTGCTCATTACTATGGCAGAATGTACATGAAAGACCGCTGGACAACTGACAGACCAAGGTTACATTCTGACAAAATGTTAAGTTGACACAAGAGTAAGCAGGCGCACACCAACACACAAACGCAGAGACCCACACACACTATCCATCTTCATATGTTCCCGATCCAGTGGTGTTCCTGTGGATCCATGTCAACAGCGGACACGCAGAGGTGGCAAACGATTACATTATATTCAACGACAGTGTCAGGGATGATTGATGACCTCGGCATGTGACCAAGACCTTCAAAGTGCTGGGGAAAAGCCAACAAGCCATCCATCAACAGTTACACATTCAAAAAGCCTCCCGCTAAGTTGCCAGATATGCTTAGCTCTGTGAGTAATTTTGTGTGGTTCTTCTAAATTACAATTACAATAATTTGATGCAAATCATACATTTGTCTGTAACATTTTAAGTCAGTGCAGACAATATAAAAGTTATTTAGTGATTTTACACAACCTTCAATTGGATAATGATGCTGATTCAATCTGATTGACCAAATGTGATCCAGAGATATATAAAGATGACAAAAGGCAGGCCATACTGTTAGTTCCATCTAATTGAGGGATAAGCGGAGACAGCCCTCCTCTGCAAGCCAGCTTTGTACCACACACAGAAGGTGCCTCACCTGTGATTTCTGTTACAGTTGTAGTTCTTCACCTTGTCTATTTATCGTTGACCCATTTGATGTTGTACTTTGAGACATCCTGCCCCTGACTCATTATTCTTTCCCCCTTCCCACTAAAGAGCAACCAACATAGGACATGGTCCGTTCACACAGGGCAGCAGTGAAGGTGTTAAAAGATGATTCAGAAGCATATTTCTTGACCAATCGTATGTCTGCTTTACTTGAGATGTTGCAACTTGAGGTGTTGTTGAAATGTGATGCATATTGGCCATTTACACTATTCAGTTAAATATTAGAAAATTCTGTAATTCTTACAACAAACCATGTAAGGTAGGATTCCATATCTAACAGCAATAACCTCATAGGGAAAACTCATGGAGTTTGTTAGATGAGTAGTAGGACTCAATAACAAAGGGCAAAACCAATTAATCATAGAAGAAAATCTGGAGCAAAATGGAAACCAGCAACATTGAGATCTCAAAGGGGAATTTACATATGATCATTCAACTATTCTCCAGGCAACTAACTGTAATGAAGAGAAACTCCATTCTTGAGGTAAATAAGTTATTAAGAGCATGGAGGAATCAAAAAGCCTGATAACACGTCGGAATATGAATATGACACACAAAAGTCAAAATATGAAGCAAACGTTAGTTACTCACCCTTTAAACCGAATAAATAATACTCTCGGGTAAAGAATATAAGAACATCTAAGTGATGTAAATGAATGCAAATAAAGTAGAGAGTTTTTCTAATTTACATAACATTTGAAATGTCATTTTTCTTCTTACTCTTTTGTGTGTGGCACTTTAATTTTCCTTCCTAGTAACTAATTTAACTTTATATTTTCTCTTCTGTTTGGTATCAGGGCATTCAGCGTGAAATTAAAGGGAATGCATTGTGAGTCCAAAATAAATGTGCTACACTGATGAGGTTGGAGTTTGTCCAAACCAATGAGACGAAATGCTTTTACTCTTATTTCCCTCATAGGAAAATTATCTGCTGCTTATTATTGTTCAGGATTCATGACTCATTCTCTGGAAAAAAGGGAATAAGTGCCAAATGGAGCTTACTGGAGGAAATCAGACATTTGCCATTTTACAATTGACTTTATACAAAATGTTATTTTCCAATTTTTTCCAACTTTCATTATTGCAGTGAAAGTCAGCATAAATTCACCAAGTAACCTTGTATTATTAAATTCAACTAAGCATTCATTGTAAATGGTGAATTCACACATACGTACGTACTCTCCCATCTGACTATTTGCACAAAGTATTACAGACAAATCTTATAACATTGTACAGTAAAACTCATAAACAAATCTAATATTTTTGCTAACTGCCATAATGCCACAATAAACCACAACATCTTTGGTGATGTTTCTATTCTGACATTGATATAAATTTACCTATAAAAGAGATGTATAGCCTTGGCACATTGCTTGTTAATCACTAGATTTCCAGATGAGCTGTCGCTGTGTAAATGGATGTCATAACCCCCGGGGAAGAAGACTAATATACAACCCTATTAGGCTCACCTGTAAAGTAACCTTGTGAGTCATAATCTCTCTATATTAAAATGGGAAAGCCAGGGAATTAATTGAACCGCATGGCATTCTTCTCCATTTGTACCGACACAGCTTATAAAGCTCCTCTGTATTGTACTGTTGTAAAGTGTTTTACACTATACGTACATCTGCATTAAACAGCCTGGGTTATTATATTAAGGAAGTCTAGTAAACTGCATACATAGAAACATATTTAAGAAATTTCACCCAGTTATGGACAAATGTAAAACATTACATGAAACCTCTACATTTCCTCGCTGGAAAGAGAATGTAATTAAGATACATATTTTTTTTCTTACAGTTGCTTTACCTATTCCAGAAGGTTTGAGGGCAAGCAAATCACTCAGATCAGACTGGGCTAATCTCTTTTTATTCCTTATCAAATGTGTTCAGATAACTGGTTAGTCCTAGAAATGTTGCTGGCTTATTCTGAGTTATGTAGAGCAGGCAGTTCAAATGTTGATAGTTAATGATAGATGTTACTGTGAACTGTGATTGTGTGTGTTTCATATCTTGGTGTTCTGTATATTTTTATTTATGCTGTAATACAGGAATCAGCTGTTATTCTAAAAGCACAACGTATGACAGTGGAGCATCACATGAATCAGTGCTTCTAAAGACACACAGTTGGCCTGTGCTTCTAAAGACACGTAATGCCTTTGACATAAGAAGATAAGATTGAACAAGATAGTGGTGTGAAGCTGCGGCCTAGTGGTAACCCTCCCATAGAGATTGGTGGCAGATGAGAGGAGCTTTCTCCCTTACTATGTAAAGTGATTTGGGCAACATACTAAAACAAGCACAAGAAACAAGAAGAGCGGTCTTCATTAGGCGTGGCTGCACCTCCATCAATCTACACCTATTAGATGAGCCACCAGCAATTCTTCTCCTATTACCTAACCTGGCCAAGAGAGGAAACCCTTGTCTATGGATAATTGCAATGACCAAAGTCGACACTCTCTTGGCTAATGAAACAACGCAGGGTTAGTAGACCAGCAAGCAGTATTAGAAATACCCTCACTCAATTCTTCAAGCATGCAGAGACCCTAATGAGACCCACAGAGATCAATGGCAAGAGATTGAAGCAAGGCAGAAGCGATGATACCACTGCACAGCTAAATAAATGGACTGTTTGGCCATTGTGTGACACCTCTGGCACGAAACCCAATGATATTAATGAGCTATTGAAGCTGTGACCTCAGGGACAAAACCATTAACACGTGACAATGGATGGGGTCATTACTATAGTTTCATTGTAACAGTCATCAAAGTGTAATTTCTCCCACATCTTTCACCGAGGGGGTGGGAACCATCGGCACCCGTTCAATAGCTGGAATTATCACTCACATCTCTGCATATTTGCAATATGTACATCTCTTTTGAAAATGGGAAAAGAATGACAAATAACGTTTCCATTCTAGTTCACTGTTTTGAAATGAAAAGATGTATATATCCTTAACACAGCGAACAGAAAAAGAAAAAATAAGATGTGTATTTCGAAATACTGATAGCAAATGGATTCGTCCTTATTCATCCGAGTGGTGCAGCTGTCAGTTGTGGCACTGCCATGCGGTTTCATGGCTCGGTCACAGTATATTGACTGGCTCTCTGTCATACAAAGGGCAAATTGCACTCAAACAAATTGCACTCAAGCAACTCCTTGCAGGTTAGGTGCCTACAAAGCTTTTGGGGTCATAATCCAAAGGAACACTTTCCTCAAAGCTTGTTGGTTCTGGGTGACTTCCTGGTTTTGCTAGCAGTCTGGTAAAGAGGATTGGCTCGGTTCTAATCTTTAACTCTCCTGGAACCAATGGGACATTAAATACCACAGCATTTTAGAATCCAGTTATCTGCCCTGTGGACATCAGCAAGACTACACGGTTGCACTACAATTCTCCCGGATGTTTGTTCATCTACATAAATCTGGAAACAATAGATGCAAACATTTGAATTGTAAATCTTTCAATGTGTGCATCAACTGTAAGTACACACCAATCATCTAATCATATCACCCGTTGTATATAAATGCATGATAACTAAATAGAGTTTTTAATGCATTCCGTCACTATATGTTATCTACCATGATATAAAACTCTGAGGATGCATAAGTATAATGTTAACAGGTAAAGTTTAGATACAGTATGTACAGTCATTCACAAATATATTGGGATATACTAATAGGAGTAAACCGGATTCTTACGTATTAAGACCAAATTATGTAGTGTTATTGAAGGTTGAATAATTTGGATGAAGCAGTGTTTGACAAATAAATGGGTCTCGATGGACGTCTACTGTCCATGCAAATCTGTTCTGGCTGCACGATTGTCATAGAGAAACACTGAGTACATGAGTTACAACTATGCACAATGGGTTTATCTATTAGATGACTTGTGTACACAGGTCAGAGTTCACAGAAAGATCCACTAGAACAACATGGTTGGAAGGTGCAACAAATTGCTGGAATTGATGGTTACTTTGGTTGACAATTGGAATACAGGCCTGAGAGCAATATAACAATACAGTACAATGTCAGATTTGTACTCTTGAGAATCTTAGCTCTCAGGCATGGTGGATAATGGCTTAAAATGCCAACCATTCGTGTGTAAAGAGACAACAGTATAAGGCGTGTTGAGACATCTGGTGGCAAATGGATGAAGATGTTAGGACTGGTGGCCGAGGGTGGGCGAACGATCTAAGCTGTAGCCTCCAATTCACATCTTGCCACGATCTCCAAACAGTTAAGCATAAAAGGCTTGGATATGTATTTATATTATTTCTAAACTTCTTCCTCTTACCCAATGAGGCGGGTTCTGGATACTGGTTCCAGTTAACTCTGGGCTGCTGTCACCTAGGTTTATCCCAATAGAATAATTCTTAAACCAGAATGGTAACAAGATCCTATGCAATCATAATGCAACTAATCCTTAGAATTGATGACTTAAGACTGTAAATTATATTTAGGATGTACTCTAGATCTGACGGAGTGAATCAACTGTAGTTAAATTGTTTGCATTATGTCAACAATGTGTCCTCATCACACAAAGGTAAACACCAATAGAATAAACAATGTTTATTCAGGGTGATTCATTGGTAGAAAAAGTCAAAACAAGTACATAGATGAGATAATTATCAGGGCGACAGCCTGGCCCCGCAACTTTGTCAACTCTGGAGTGAAAACAAGGTTAGAACTGAAGTGTGGGGTCCATAAGAAAAGAATGAAAGCTTTCAAGGATCTGGATATTCAGTATGGGGGAAATGTAAAGGTTTAAAAACCATTTCATTATGTTCCAAAACCAAATTATTGGTTAACAATGTGTGAATTATAGACAAAATATATTTTGTTTATATATAGCTCTGGACAAAATTCAGAGACAACTGCCTTGTTTTCTTTCCTTTCCAAAAAGGTCAAAAGGAAAGGTTTGGAGTGAGGAACAGGAGGGTTTAAACTAACAGACCTCTGAGAATTGAACACTTCAGTTCCTCACTCAAAACGTGCCTTCTCAACTATTTTGTAAAGGAAAGAGAAAGGTAGTGGTCTCTAAATTTTTTCCAGAGCTCTATGTTCTAAAATGACAATATAGATCATTACCTGTGGTCATTTATTTTAAATATACTATTATGCTTATTTGTATCAATGCCGTCAAACATTTTGGAGGTGGCTACAGATCTAATTCTGCATTGAATTTTAATAGAATAGAGCAGAAATAGAATTTACCTCAAATCTAGGCAGCCGAGATAGTGTATGAAGCAAACTGGGCACCTTCAAAACAAGGCAGCAACTGCTATACTTTCTCCATTTGAAAAGAATAGCTCCTCACAATTGAGCTTGTGGCTAAAAGAAAATGTTTTGGGCTTAAATCAATTTCTTCAAACAAATTCAGCCTGCTCTTCAGACGGCTGCAGCTAGATGTTATTACATTGAAAGCAATGCATTTCCGATATTCATCCTCCTGAACTGATTTTCACACCATTTCAGATACAATTGCTTTTAAAATTGCAGAAATCCTTCATATTTTGTTTTGTCACAGTGGAACCGTTGCCAAGACACTGTCAACACTAGAAACCATTTAAAACTTGTCTTGTTCACACAGAATACTAAGGCCGTCCACAAATAAAAGAGGTGTCATGAAGTTTGAAGGCACTCCAAGGCTGCCATCTAGTGATTATGGGAGATCATAACAAGGAAGGCCTCCTAACCAATCCCAGAACTCAAGTCCACCTCCGGTCAATAGGCTACCAAACGTAAGAAATGTAGAATGCAGTTAACTGCTAACAGCATAATTGTATCACCATCTAATCGGGGTCCATCACCCTGTATTCACTGGAAATATGGTTACTTTTGATAGCTTCAAAAACAATGTTTCATAGTTGAATTTTGACTGACTTACTGACCCATGAATATTAAAGTAGTCACTGTATATTATATGGCAATTTGTAGGTTAATCAGTTTTGTTTCACTTTTAAGTTGTCTGCAACGTCCAGTGCACCCAATATCTGTAAAAGAAATCCTGTCAACATCCCATTGGATTGATCTTCTCTAAATATTTACAATTCTTGCAGAATTATTTTTTTAAGTATACAATCTAAAGAAAATAAGGTAATAGCACATTTTTTAGTTATCAAAAACACAGAATTACAAGAGAAATCAATACAAATGCCCACATTCCCTGGGAACTAAACAGGAATCATTATACCTTCTGCAAAATCTGACTTTGTGAAAGCCCATGATCACTGTTCTGGCTACCATGTATATGGGTGGTCTGTCCACCCTGGGAGGAGCAGGAATATCAAAGAATGGTTAGATTCCATTAATGTAGCATCTAAGATCGAGAGATATACAGTGGGGAGAACAAGTATTTGATACACTGCTGATTCTGCAGGTTTTTCTACTTACAAAGCATTTAGAGGTCTGTAATTTTTATCATAGGTACACTTCAACTGTGAGAGACAGAATCTAAAACCAAAATCCAGAAAAACCACATAATAATTAACCAATGTAAATCAAACAAATGACCTTTAAAACAAGAAATTAGCAAGTATTTGGTCTTAGCCTACAAGTTTGTTTTTGTGATTTCACCGAGTGTGGGATCAGGCGATAAACAGTCAAAACTAAACAAAGCACACAAAATTAGCACAGCAATGATTAAAAGGGAAGAAATTGTGGGAGTCCACTGGATCAGCCTAGTATCAGTCTTAAAATATATATATTTTGTGAACAGAAAAGGATTTGGTAACTTGCGTATTCTCCATGAAAAGCCTGTGTCTTTGGTTTGAGCTTTGACTTGTCCTTTCAAAACCATATTTTTATAGTGTAACACTGGTTGGTGACCGAAAATATTTGACCTCAGCCATGGTAATTTGTAAATCATCTGTAAAACCTCAATACTGAACTATTGCTAGAGAGAAGAAATGGTACTCTTCTCTTACTTTAATGACACATTAAAGCACAGTTGAGACTCTGAGGTGAGATCCAACCCTCTTTGTATCCACACCTGCAGCAGCCCATCCTTCACTATCACCATTACAATGCCAGCGTTGACTGACTCATGAAAGGAGTGTCGTACAAGGTACCCTCGCAGAATATTCCTGATGTATGGCAGAGAATATAAAACCAGCCCTTTAATGAGCAAGTTTCAGAATAAGGCTTGAACAGCTATGTCTGATTTTTAAATATAACTCGTTTTTTTACCTCTACTTTTTCCTTGGATGTTGAATCTAAAACCTGGCACTCATCTAACCCTGAGCCAAGGTCAGGCTGTGAAACCCAGCAATTACCTCACACATGGTAGTCACTATAACATTCTGCAGTGGCTGGGGAGACAACAGCACACAACTGCAATGCTGGGAAAGAGATGCCTAGGGCTTCACAGTGCAGCCTGAAGAAAATCATTGGCTGTGATGTCCATCTTCCCTCAGTGCTGGGCTCACCGTTGGGTGATTTTGTATCATTATCTGCAACCAAGTCATAAAGGAGATCAGGATTAGTCATCTTTCTTACCGCTCTCCCAGTGCAACTCCGATCCAAACCCCATCAAGGCTTAATCGCTTCCAGCTGTGTCTCGTTGGGGTTGATGAGCCCGTCTGCCAGCCGCTCCCCACAGGCCTTGTCCGTGGTCCTGAACCCCTTTCGGAAGTCCTGTCTTCTGTGGCGGACTTCCTGGCAGGCGAAGCCCCACCACAATACATTAATTTCTTTATTTGGGATGTACACATTGCACAGCACAAAATCAGCATTAGTGTAACACTTGAATTTAGCTGTATGGCAGCTCCCCATCAGGCTCACATTCATCTGGACGATGGGCGTCGTCCCTTGTTTTTCCCAGACTTCCCCTGATCAAAAGATGTTTCAGCAACTTTGCCTTTTCCACACCACACTCAGGATGACAATGGTGGGGATATTGGGGGATGGGGCTGCTAGTTGTACCAATTTTTCTTTTAAGACACTTTCATAGCCAAATGACCATGGTCTTGATATTACATGGTGAGGATGTCACTTTTAACATACACACATTATTGGTCTTCAAAAGGGATGTAGACTGTATCATGTGAAAACACCAACTCTCAGTTGGTAATAACAATTGATGTATTCAAATATCATATCATCATCATCGAGACCTACATAAATCGCTAAGATCATCAAAACACTTAAAGTAATTATGAAACCATGGGTTGTGCAGCAGGACAAATCCTCCTATGGCACAGATGTGTTGCCCAAGAAGACACAATGTAGACTTGGAGGCCATAAAGTCCAACAAGAACCAACCAGGACACTGACACACTGAAAGTGACCTGCTTCCCGAGTGGACCTGGGCACCAGAGAGCAGGACTATCATCATTTGACAAGGATCTTGACAGCCCACTTGTACAGCAAAATGCAGAAACTATGGGAAATAAGCAGGAAAATTACCAATTGTTGTTGAAGGTCATTGACAGGTAACTATACTCAAAACAGGTTACATTAGAGAAAAGCAAATAATTGCTGGGTAAACAGTAGAGATCACATTAAACGTTAGACAATGGCCTACCTAGGGCAGTAAACATGAGGCAGTTCGTCAGTAAACCAGATGTTGGGAGCTCAGGCCCAGCGTCCTCTGTGGTTGACATGCTTCAGGAAAAAACAGTGATGAAATTGTGAAGCACACAACAGTCTCTCCTATTAAAACATGTATCCTACTCTAACAAAACCCATTTCAACAAAGACATGGTACCCTGCAGTGTAGAGAGCTATTCCACTCTAACATCTGGTGGCAAAGATCACACTGACCTGCGTTGTCTGCTCATGAAGGCCTCTTAATTCATAACCGTCCGGTCTGAACAGGTTCAGGTGCAGAATGAGGCAGTGATGCACCCTTCACTAACAGCTGCTGATTAGCTGTGACTGTTCAAATGTTCCAACCAAATATAATAGGTCATATTTAGCATGGCAGGCTCTGTGGACATGCAGGATTGCCAGGAACGTACAGGCTGTTAATTAGACCTACACTTTTATCGCACAGACCTTCATTAATGTCTCAACTTAACTGTTCCTAGTTAGTTTTTTAACAACAGTTTTTAAAAAAAATGTTATGGTCGACTGAAAATGTTTTATTTCTAAATAAACTTTGTACAAATATCATGCTTAAAACCACTTATTGGCTTGGTACAATTTATTACTTTCACCATTAAAAGTGCCAAAGTAATTCCTTTTGTATCATTTTTATAAAGCAAAGAACTGAAAAAACTTGAAATTGACTGCAGAGTTAGTTTCCCGATTTCCCCTAAGCACAGTGGCTGAATTGTCAAGAGTAGCTTCACTGTCCTGAAATATTAATAAACAAGCTCCTGTTATAAAAAGAAATGCAAATTGAACATTTCATTAAAACACCTCAATTATACACAATTGAATCCATCCACCAGACATGTTTTATCATGAACACTTTCTAAAGGCACTTCATGATTCCTGCAGAATAGAGAATTGACAAGGTTCATGATCAAATAAACATATCAAATAAAACATAAAATCTAAGTTCAGCTGCCATTTCAAGATAAATTGAAAGCAAAGACAAAACAGTAGACATCCAATAACTACTCCTACCACTAATGTGCCTTGTAATTAGCTTATGGAAGGCTTGTAATAGGACTCCATCCACAGGTCAGCAAAATAAATCTTGGGAATATATATATTGGATAAGCATGAGAAAACAAAGAGCAGAAACGGAAAAAAGTAACACTTTGTCCATTTACAAATTACATGAAGTATTGCATAATTTGAGCCTGAAGATTAAACAGCCTTTATACCTTGATCCAAGACTTCTCTTCCCAGTTATTTCTGTACCAAACAAAATGTATTAGTCACAACCTATCAAATAAATATCTTAGACATTAAAACACACTATCCATAAAGAATGCAAACGATTGTTAAAATGTGGGCACAAAGGAGCTTTTAAATTAGAACAGTGTTGTGAGCTAGTAAAGAGATGCATAAACTTTAAGACATTCAGGCAAACTCAGAAACAAATTATTGGCAAAATTTGAATGAACCATGATAAACAATATGGACAGGTTTTGAGAGGGAAATTCTTAGATTGGTAACTAGATCATCAAATGGATGTCAACTTCCTCCCCCTGCCACATTGGAAATGTAATTCATAAAACAGGTAGGTTACTTACTAACCTACATATGCTATATACTGCCAATATCATTGGTCAACATACGGTACGACTTCTTAAAATCCACTTGAAACCTTACACTTCCTGTAAAGGTCTGACTATTCCTGACCCCTGAGACCATGGCTAAAATGCCTAATATAAAGTCCGTATTAGCTTTAAATGCTAATATTCCAGCTGATAATCACAACTCCACATCCCAAAAACACACCTGCACAAACCACTTGAAAAAAAAATCTACCTCCATACAAAAACATTGCATATAAATAAATTAAATAGCTGTCTAAAGCTAAACTCTTACTAAATGACTTAAGTGCTAGTATTGTCTGCTGTACAATTCGCAACCCCAACCTCAGAACTCCAGTGGGGTCAGGTCCCCAAAGTCACAGTCAAATAATTCACTGATGCCTTCATGCTCCTCCAGACCAAAGTGGTAGTCGTGGCTTTGTGGAGGGGACAGGTTAATGAAGCTGTCCAGTGGGTTTCCAGAACACTCCCCACCGAGGAAGTCAGAGGACGACAAAGGTGAAAGTTCAAAGTCTGGCAGCACCCCGAGGTTGGGGAACGGGTCACCATCCAGGAATGCTTCTAAGGAAGCAAAATGATACACTTTCAGTAACCTGAAATAAATACCCTTTGCGTAGAAGACATTTCTGAACTGTACAGAGAGAATGCGATAGTAGTACTGAGAGTGGCTCACCCGCCTCACGGCATAAAGGAAGGGAGGAGTCCTGTTGGGAAGCAGCTGTTGATGAGGGCGTTTCCTGTGTGGAAATGCACTGTGGTAATTCTGCAGGCTGGGGTGTTTGCTGATCTGTCGATTTGGAGGGGCTGATGCCAGACTCGGGGCTACAGACACCAGAACTGTTCTCTGGACACAGGAACACATCGATGGGACCCTGAGTGCTCTTAAGGGAGACCTGATAACCCTGCCAGAAGACCACAAAAAATAATTCATTGAAACTGGACACGAATCAAGTTACAATTGAACTGTAAACTACATAAGTTAGGAATACAGTATTTACTCAAGAAAAGTAATGAGCAAGTGTCAAATTGTTCTATTAAATTGCTGACATACCTCACTGGGCTCAGAAACTTGCATCTGGGTCTCTGCGGGGGCTCTGATTACCATCACAAGCTGGTCAGGAGAGTCAAAGGACTTCCGAAGATCCTGGCACATGACATAACCAAGCTTGACATGATGTTAAAGAAATAAATACTGCTGTAACATACATAGAATAAACACCAAAAAGCAAACAGTGAAACAGAGACGAGCAGGACCCAAAGGATATTTCTTGTTCTGAGTATCCTCCGTTAGGAGTTTGAGCTGGAGGTTACACTTCATTATGAGCTCATCTAGTTTTTCTTCGGCCTCTGTCAACTCGGAGACCTCTTTCTGTAGGTTCTGGTAAAAAGAAACTGACGCACCATCAATGCGGTTCCCCCTGTGAGAAATAGCATGACCGTATAGTCAGGACTTGAGGGAGAAAATAGCCATCCCATAAAACCACCGATTTTGAAGTATCGACACAGAAGAATTACTTTCCATCCTGCATGGTAAGTGCAAGACCACTGACTCACAGCCACTGAATGTTGTTCTTTGATTTCTTGGAGATGAGCTGGATACCCTCTAGGACGTTGGTGATGTCATAGATGCGTCTTTTCTGCACTTCGAGAACCTGCGAGGCCCAGTTCAGGTCAACCACCCCATCAGGAGACTGGGCTAGCAGGTCCAAGAAACGCTTGGTTGTCAGGTTAAGAGAAGTGTCATAGCGGGACTTCTCTGAAGAAGGCTTTGGAACTGAGAAAAAAAATTATATGTATTGCCTTCAACCAAAATTATAAAAGTTACAAGTGAATAATTATGTTAGTTGAACAGCTCTAGTTTAACTATGATTAAAACCTCTGGGTGGCGCTGGCGTGGATGTTGGGGCCCTCCCAAGAGAAGGTGGACGAGAGGTACTAACATACTGGTGATCACTGTCCAAGTCCAGCTTCCGCTTCACCTGAAATACAGTGTGTATGTATCGGCAGGGGTAAAACATTTGTACTAACAAACATAATTCTTCTCACAAACTTTCTTTGTACACCCTATCACACACATTCAACTCATAGAAAGCACCCAGATAGAAAATTAACTACCGGAGGTCGTCCCAGAGTTGGCCGTCGCTGGCCAAGGACCACATCTGGGCCTTGGGGGGTAACAAACCGGAGAGCCTCTCCAATATTATTGGTGACACTGGAGTTGAAGCCCACATTGCTGGGGGTAGAGATTATCAATATCTGGCCCTCTGATAAGTCAATACTCCCATCATTTAAAATAGTTTCAAAGTCTGTCAATAGATCCTCAGACGTCTGACCTGATATGAGTGTCTCTGACATCGCACACACAAATGGGGTGCTACAGTCCCCTAGATAGTGTTTATGGGGCAGAATTCAAGTCTGGTACTATCAATACCTTCTGACATGCGCCATCTCTTAGGTATGTGACTAATAAAGCAAACGTACCGGAAGAGTTGGCTTACAAATACTGAGGTTATGCATGCTAATATCAACATTAGTTTGCCGACTGTAAGCTTCAAAAAATAAGATAACAGATAAAAAATGTATGACCAAATACAAGTAATCCCTAACAATTGGTCAACAATAAAAAAACGTTACGGTAAAAACGGTGGTTGAGATTTCTGTAGGTTAGAGCCGATAGGTGATTACAGAGAAACTAGCTAGACATAACACTGCTTTAATATTAATCGTTTAAAATAGCGCCATAACCGTGTAATACGCAAACGTTAGCGTGCTAATTTGCTGCCAACCCCTCATAGGATACGTTAATCTTTTGTTTTCATCTTTCCAATGACTGTGCGGCAAGGCCTGACCATATCTAGAAAGTAATTTCCCTGTTACTGTTTAGCTAACTTACGTTAGTTTACTTCAAAATAGGGTTAGTTTAAAACAGTTCAGAACGTTAAAGATACTTCAGAATTTCCTCACTGTGTGTTGTTAGCAAGTTGAGTTAATTGTATATTGCCCCCAATGAGCTACAAGCTTGGCTAGTTAGCTAAACAGCTAGTATTGCTAGCAAAGAACGAGTTGTTTTCGTTAAGGTTAAATAGGATTGGTTACTTGAAAGCAAACCCCAAGCAGCTACAGCGTAGCTCTAAACAAAGTATCAAAACGTCAGTATTAAGTCAGCGTGCTAAACAATTTGTACTCCCAACAGAAAGTTGCAGAATCCCAACTTCTAGTTTATATTAGAAAAATACTTTGATCCATATTACCCATACATTCTTTCAAATGGCAGTTAATTAGGGAAAGTTAGCATGCTAGCTTTTCATCTAACGTTAGCTAGCTAACAGTACTATTGTAACTAGCAAGAGAGCAAACTCAGTTTTTCAACCCCTCGTTTTGGTCAGCACACCCAGGAAGCAATCCGACAAACAGAAATAATAGCAAATATTCCACACATGAAAACAACATAGTCGATACACGAATCCGAAAGGTCCACTCAGTAAACACATTGTCTGAAGTCCGTCTAGAAAAGTTAAAACAAGAGACCCCAAATCAACTGTGTTATTGTTGTTATTGTCCCAGCTGATCAGAACAAGGGTTGAGGTTTACGCGCCAAATATTTTGCCGCGAAACTAGCACGTGCGTGAATATAACTATTTTAATTGGTTGAGCGAATTCGCCCCTCAAATGTCAGTATTTTCCAGACTTGTTATTGGCTCTATTCGGTGTCACTTTCTGTGATACCATAGATGCGTTCAGCAGCTTAAACGTTAAC
>JACXGJ010008165.1:0-28064 GCA_016801105.1 Esox niger | reverse complement strand
ATATATATATATATATATATATATATATATATATATATATATATATATATATATATATATATATAAATAGAAAACACGCAATCTATGCACATTTGATATATATAATGGTGAGGATATAAAATAATCCGAAAGGAGATGGCCAATGTCATACACGTTAATAAACAGTCGAAGAAGATATTTCTAGATGCACAATAAAATAGCGTCTATGCTGATGCTGAGGAATTAGCGTTCCATGCTACATTTACATAATTTAATAGACCATGAATTAGCACCTTTCCCATGGGTTTCGTTTAATAAATATATGTAATTTGGTAGTTGGCGTACTGAATTTACAGTCCAGAACATACATGCCTTATATAGCCTATGTCATATAACTGGGGCTTTGCCCTTTTTTGTTATTATTTTGAATTCAAGATTGATTCATGATTTCTGACAGCAGTAACTTGATATCGATGGAAAATTAAGACGCACATTCATAGTATCCAGGATTAGTTCTGAATCCCACAAAGTTTCAAATTGAGCTATAGGTTAGTTACATCTGGCCTTGGTAGCCGACATACTAAGCACGAAGCTCTAGCCCAACAACAGGGTAACAGAATGGGATCAAAACATCATGATTATCAAAGTGTATGGATAGCAAGAGGAAAGAATGAGTCGGTACGTGTATGGATAGCAAGAGGAAAGAATGAGTCTGTACGTGACATTTGCAAGACCAACCAAGTGCATGGAGTCTCCTCCCTTAACAAGATTAAGAACAGTTGGGGGATGGGCTATGAGAAAGTCAAGAAAAAAAGGGGGATAACATTAGCATAGTATTAACTCTGAGGCATAGAAATCTGAGATAGTTGAATAGCTTTTGTCAATACAGTGGTCCAGTAAACAATGACCAACTTCCAACCGTATAATTACACATTGAGGGATCCGTTGTGCTTTGGGTTACGTGACTGATTTTGTGTTTGTTTGCTTGTCCGAAATAAACACAAAGGGAGGCTTAATTGCAAAGACCCCACGTTTTTTATCTTTTGGTTTTCACTTTTTTTTAATGAAACGTTTTGTACTACTTCATATCTTTCACTAAAATGTTTTTCATAGGAATCAAAAAATGCTTAAAATTCAAATGTATGAAACCATAGTCCACATTGACAAATATAATTTGATACACCTTATTTTTCTACTTAAAATGTAATTATATTCATACCTATACACACAATATAATATTTACAGAACTCCTACATTAAAACATTCCCATAGTTTTTGAAAATACTGTGGCTGCTCATTACATTTGGATGAAAATTCTTGATGAACAATATTTTTACCTTATTCCTGTATTTTTAAACATTGACTGGTTTGCAGCACGTTATGGGTTTGCTGGTCACCAATGGGGACTGGAGAGTTTTTCAGAATTAATACATTTATAAAATATTCTATGCTTTCTCTTTCACTTTTAATATGTACAAGGGATCTTGTCAATGCCACTATGCTGCTAGCATATCTGGCTTGAGCTCTACTGTAGACTTTCACATTAAAATATCACCAGGGCCTATAGAAGGTAGTCTGACAATAGGTTGGGTCTACATTTTATTATTATTTTCAAGATAGCTATTCAATTCTATTTTTAGGGACTTTTTGGGGGTGAGAACATAATAACCACCAAGTGTATCTTATGAATTTATAAGACAAAGTGCTCATGCAGAGGGGCACTAACACTAGTACTGTCCAATCTCTCTTGGGACCATTGGCCATTTATATGGCATGGAGTGTAAATTCACAGATGAAATGAAATGCCATATTTTCCTCCACACGTACCTCTTACAAATAACATGGTACATGTTCATCTTTGTTTCATTTGTACACAACAGATTTTTTCAGAACTCTGCACTCTCTTCTTAGGCCATCTTGTTTTTGAAGCTGTGTTTGGTCATCCACTGGAGATATCTTTCTTAAACCACCAAGTTGTTTGCCATTTTTACGCTCACTGGTGTTTTTTCTTTTTAAAAACAAACGTTTTATTTTGGTTAGCCACATTTTTGGGAAATGTCTCTGACCAATGTTTTAGGATCTTTCATCTTGCTTTGGACTGACACTTCCTTTGTCCAGACATTGTCAGACAAGCAACAGGCACCAAATGGAAATCCAAATATACAGCTCTCACACCTGCTTAATAAGAAACAACTGTGAAGCCAACTTTCCAAATACCTTTGACATCCTACCAAGTACAAGCAAAGCTAGCAGTTACCATTTGTAAATCAAAAGTGCTGGAATAGAGAAAAAAAATATAACTTTAGAGTTTAGTGTAATTTTTGATAAAAATCAACATTACCCAGTTGTGTGATTGTCTCACCTATCTACCTTAAGATTAATGTACTGTTGCTACATAATGACCAAATTTCCAACTGCCTACATTACACTTGTTTGACAATGATAATGACTAAGGTGTTTTCAACTAAATATCTGCCTGCTTTAGCAATGCCATTATATTTCCAAAATCTTAGTGTACTTTCCACAAATCAACGATTTGCCACGTTCAACTGCAGCCTCTCTAGAATGCTGATAAAAATGGCCATGACGTGACAACTTGCAACTCATAGAAAAGAGTTATAGTAAGATACTAGCTCTACAAACAAAGCCAGAAAGGACAACGAATTAATACTGACAATAAATGAGTTTTCTGTGCACAGAAAATCCACAAAAATATAAAATACAAAAACCAACTATTTTTGTATCTAGCGAGAATACTTGGCTTCAAAGTATTTACTATTAGTTTGTCACACAGCCAGCGTTAGCAAAGTAGATGGTTAGAAATTGACTAAACCCTACAGCTACAGTAACTAATCAGCTATGAGCAAAGGGAATGTGTTTAATTTAATGACTGTCAGAATACTGACAGTCATTGTAACATACATACATTTCCACCCTGGTTCCTTGACTCTTACGCCCTTAAACGTTAGTGCACGACTGTTGACAATGTAATTACTGTTTGAGCTAAAGTACCAACTTGTTCAGTCAGAACCAATGGTTGATGTGAGCCAGAACCGTCTAGAACAGAATCCAGCACTTCTCAGATTTTCCTTAGTTTGTTCCAGCACCTATGTTCACAGATCCGATCAGCTGCATGTGACTTGTCTTTTTCCAACACCGTGTTCGCTTTGCACTGTAAACATTCAACTAGAATCAACCAGAGTTCATAAAGTTGACTATTCCTGCAGCTTCAGCGCTTTCTGACTTGCTTTATTCGCTCCGATTTGCCAACCAGATCCATGTCTCTTGCATGCCCCATTGTGTTCTGGGACCTTTACAAATTAAGCACGGGATAGCATTATTGGCTGTGGAGTACATACACAACATTTAATTCAACACTCGTGATACGTCCAGCACAATGGCTCTTCCAGGTCACATGTGAAACTGGGGTCAAGATGCTTCTGGGTACCAGTTCCCCCGACTTAGTGCCCATTCAAACTCAAGACCCAACATTGCAATACACAAGACCACCTCCATGACAACATGCAATTTGAACTCTATCAAAATATACTAACGGTACTAAAACAATGGAATTACTTACAATCACTTCTTTACTGTTCTGTGCTACTGCCCTGCTGAGTTAAAACTCTGATGCATGGTTGTTCAGGATGAATGTAAATGCATTCTGTAGCCTGCAACACATTTTTTGTACTTGGTATTGCTTGCTGCTACATTCGTGGCCATGTTTCTCTTGAAATAGAGATGGTGCCTCAATGGGCTTTTCCCCCGGGTTAAAAAAGTTACATTAGCAATTTACTTGGATAGATGCATTTGTAAAATATCAAGCCAGCTGTGACTTTATGGTATATTCTTAACATTCTTCAGCCTCAACTTCCCACAGGGCATTGGTGATTGTGTTGTCCATGAAACTGTTAAGTTGTTATGGAAATTGAAATGGATCCAGTGGGTTTTGTAAGGTGTGCCACAAAGCACTTTATTGTGACAGAGGTGAATGCCCCAGGGCAAGCGTTTAGGCAGCTTTTAGCCTTGTTTTCTTTGGGTCAGGTACAATAGTGGGTATCTTTGAGTGGCAAAACAAAACTCTACATGAGACAGCCAAAGTAAAATACAAGAAGAGGCTATGACCTAGAGGGATTTACAGAAGATCACTGTTACAGATAACCCCCCTTCCACCAAACTGAGTCAACAAGTTGCTGCGTCGAAGCACAATGGACAATAATTCTTCAATAGTCCCCCTTCTCCCCCACCCTCTTTCCCCACAAACGGCCCCCTCCCTTCCCCCAGACTTTCCCTTGTGTTAACGGACATCTGCAATCAATCACTGTAGGTACTGCATTCCACAATATGAGGAGTGCCTGTTTCTTCACGACCCACATGTTTGTGGCTGGTGTGAACGGGCCGTCTGAAGCTAAATCGGCAAGCAACAGAATATTTCGTTGTGTGTTTTAGACAAAGCCAGTCAAGATTGGCAGTGTATATCGATTTCCTGCACACTAAACCACCAGTTCACAAATCTTTTCACTCAGGACCTGCTTTCACAATGTGGGCAGACTTTCTTAGATTAAGCAGGCTCTGGAAGGAAGATTTTTACAGTGCAGAAACCTGATGCTATCAAAAACAATTGAAGTCTTAAAATTTAGAGAACATTTCCGCTATATCAGAATCCAGGAGACAGGCGTGAGAAAATGTCCTTTGACTGGGGAGAGAACAAGGCTTGCATGCCACTACCTGGGATAATTATCCAATTCTCAAAACAGCAGATTGTAAAGTACATAATACTGTCACGGCTGTCTTTCAACTGTCCCTATTCACAGCCTGAAGTCTACCCATCAGAAAGTCTAGTAAGAAATTACACAGGATTGTGTCCAGACCCACTCCTCTGAGCATGATGATGAATGTGGGGGAAATACTTATGTTTTATTTTTATGCTTTGTTTTTTGCTACTATTTAACCAGGTCATAATAACAGTAAACACATTCCTATTTTCAGCAATGACCTGGGAGATATTGGGGTGAACTGCCGTAAATGATATCATGAAGGCTTTCGGTTACTGGTCAGAAGCTGTGTGTAACTGCTAGGCTAGCCCGTGGTTACACTGATGAACCATTATCAGTGAAATGCATTCTCACATAAGCGTTCCACTTCTGGAGGTTTGTGGGTGTGTGAAAAGTGAAATTGCATCCTATGTCAATCTGTTGTGGCAGTCGGCCAATGTAGTGATACTGTCAATATGCCTTTTGATGGGGCCATGACATGCCCCATAAACGTGTGTTAAAAAACACACACACAATGTTTGAGCTATATTTCACAGTCCAAACCAGAAAGTAGACACACTACCCATTGCTTCACACAGAGTATACAAGTCAAGGACGAGATACAGCATTACCAAGGTTGCTAGAATATGTCATTAATGCATTTTAATGTTACAATTAGGTTAACAGTAGGTATCACAACATCTGGGGTTAAGGTTTGGGTAAGGATTAGAAAGAAAATTAAGTAGAAATGTAGAACATTTTGGATGGTTGTGCAGTAGCTCCGTTAAAGCCGTCATGTTTCCACAATGCTTTGCCCACCAGGCTGTCAGAGTGACCACGTGACTGAAAACTATGAATTGCCATTGTTATTATCTGGTGTGATTGTCTGGTGTGATTGTCTTTAAGAACTAAATATCTTGCAATCATTTGGAAAATGCTTTGAGTCAAAATGCAAAACATACCTGATATTGACAAAAAACTCTCCCATACACAAAAATGTGAATACAGTATTTAAACAACAACTAGTCTGAGCCTAAGCACTACAAATAAACCTCAGGTAAGTTCTCCCATTTTGTGAGAACTTTGCAAATATGAAGGCAGAGAGAGAAAGAGAAAGAAGGAGTAGGATGAGGACCAGGACAAAGAAGGGGACCAGGCAAATTTAGACAGAGACATATTTACGACAATTTTAGGGTGAATCTCCTGCCTCTTCTGCAAGTAGTGAATGACGCATATGCAGACATTAAGGTGGATATGGAAGAGTTTGATATGGAACGCAAGTTGATATTTTCCCCATTGCCTACCAAGCAAGTTTATTTATATAGCACAATTCATACAAAGAAGCAATTCAAAGTGCTTTACAGTGAAAATAAAAATAATGCAATAGACTCAAAACAGCCAGATCCATCATCAGCAGATTGTTACATTTAGACAAGGTTATTCCTCTGATAGCACCAGAACTTGCAATACAATTGGCAAAAGATAGCAAGATATACATTTAATAACAAAATAAATCAAGAATAGAAATATAAAAAACTGCATAAAAATAAAACCTAGAATAAGAAAATAGAAATAGAATATAAAAACATAGAATATAAAAACATAAGAAGGTATAAAAGCTGTTAGACTAAACAGTGCTGTTAACAAAACACAAGGCTCACAGTATGGTTAAGTTTAAGAGCTCAGTCATAGACAAGTGAAAAGAGAAGTGTTTTTAGCTTTGATTTAAAAATGGACACGTTTGGTGAATGTCTAAGATCTTATGGTAGTTTATTCCAGTTGTGTACAGCATAACTGCTAAACGCAGCTTCTCCATGTTTAGTTTGGACTCTGGGCTCTACTAGCTGACCTGAGTTCATGGATCTAAGAGCCCTGCTCTTATATTCTTCAACCTTATCAGAAATGTATTCAGGTCTTAAACCATTCAGAGATTTATAAACTAGAAGCACCACTTTAGAGTCTATTCTGTAAATGACCGGAAGCCAATGCAAATATTTAAGAACCGGAGTGATGTGCTCTGTCCTCTTGGTTAACATTCTAGCAGCTGCATTCTGAATGAGCTGCAGCTGTTTTACAGCCTTTTTGGGGAGTCCAGTTAAGAGGCCATTACAGTAGTCAACCCTACTAGAGATAAAAGCATGGATGAGCTTCTCTTGGTCTTTTTTTACCCAGTCAGGGATGATATTTTCCCCATTACCTAGCCAGAGATGACATTTTCCCCATTGCCCAGCCTGGGATGACATTGCCTGTCATGTGGATGAGGTGACCAGACCCTAACAGAGAACCAGATCCATGAACCATCTGTCTCATCCCTTGCAATACTATTTTGTGTTTACCATTGCTCTGCAATTTGATTGTAATTACTTTACAGTAACATTTTGCATTGATTATGGTACTGTAATTCAAATTTTCTTTGTGTGTATTTGTTGTTGTTAAAACTTGCAATGGCAGACAAATAAGGTGTATATATATATTTTTTAAGGCTTTCTATTTTTGTGTTTATTTAAAAGTGAGTAGATGTACTGGAATAATCTTTCACAGAAGCTTGTATGAGAAAATGATAAAGCTACACAAAGTACTCAAGACAGCAGTGTTTTCTTGCTGCTTTGAAAATGTAATTCAAATGGGGCCTATGTGTATCATTCTGTTGCAGAAATTACTCTCTGAAAAAATAATGTTAGGTTTTGATTTCAGAGTTTCATTTTGACAAAGAAGTGAGACGTTTATCTCCAAGTGTTGTGTCTTATGAGGCTTGTTTGATGAGTTTTGACACAATGAACCAAATTCTGCAACATGTGTGTAAGCAATCGGCAAAAACTGTAAATTGGCCTAGCAGGCTACATTTCCATGACTGTCCAACGTACCATTTGCATCCATTTGACTACAGTCACTTGTTGTTCTTTTGAGTTCCAACAGATAATAATTTGACAGGGCTGAGTTGTCAGCTTGTCCCAACTAAATAGGATTTTCTATATGTTTTAAATGTATAATTTCCATTTGTATTCAAACCCTCTATTTTACTTGCCTTACTGGAAGAAAATGGCAAATAGCCTTCTTTTGTTAATCACCTTCTCCACATACCAATGTAAAATAACATGTTTTGTAAATTATCTAATAATATGAGGCACATCCTCTCATTGACTTTGAGCCTGTTTTGACTGTGTTATTTGTCAAGAATACAATTTAATTAAAATAACCGTAACATCAAGATGTGAATACTACGCTTGCTTTGAGTCCAGCGCCTTGGCCAGACCTCTAACCTAGAATGTATATGAACTAATTCACACTTTTGTCTAACTGTTATCTAACAGACATTCTCCGTCAAACAATTGTGATTGGTGACAGTAAAATGGTTTTAATGTCAATGTAAGGTGTTTTAAGTTGCTTCCCCAATTATAATTTTTTTCCTAATTCTGTTTATGTTTCTGGAAGGATTTAGAGAACCAGATTTAATATGTTATCGTTCACTCCACTCCAATACATGTGAAGCGAGAGGTCATTAGACATCACTAGCAACAGCTACGTTCCCTCAGAAGGGGATTAATGATATTTGCATCTGAAATGCATCTCTGAAACGCAATTCTGGCATAAAATGTTTCTCATCTAAATACAAACTATCATAGTGTAAAATCCCTCTTTTTAAAAGGCTTACTCTGTGATAATATTGGGGGAGGGGAAAGAGGGCAGGCTGGGCAAGAAAAAAGGGACAGAGAAGAAGATGGAGAGGAAGGGGGAGAACATGAGAGGTGAAAAGTCAATGGTTTGCAGGGGGGCCTTGATGGTTAAGGATCCTTTGTACTTCAAAGCGTGAGTTAAACTGGTTTGCTCAGTGGGGGTTAATGCAAAGGTCTGTCTTGTGTTTTATTCGTGATCTTCTAAAGATCAATCTAGACAGAGCAGACCTTCTTAAAATTAATCTAGACATTGCAGTCCTTCTAAAGATCAATCCAGACAGAAAAATCCTTCAACAGATCAATCCAGACAGAGCAGTCCTTGTAAAGAACAATCCAGACAGAGCAGTCCTTCTAAAGATCAACCCTGACAGAGCAGTCCTTAAGGTCAGTCCAGACGGAACAGTCCTTCTTATGATCTATCCAGACCGAGCCTTGTTGGAGGGCAGGGGTGGGTAGAGTACTGAAAATCTGTACTCAAGTAATAGTACTGTTACTCGTCCTAAAAGGTACTCAAGTAAATGCGTCAAGTAAGAGTAAAAGGGTACTTTGTCAAAAAAGTACTTGAGTACTAGTTACATATTTTGTTCAAGACATTAGCACCATACGTACAAGGGAAAATTATTTAAAAATGTACAAATTCCAAATTCCATTTTAATGTTTGAATAGGTATCTGTTTTCCAGTCAGCATAGTCATGCAGAAAACAAAACAATATAAATTGCAAAGATTAATGATACTGAATTTTTATTATTAATCTGTGTTGCAAATAAGTTTTTTTTGCAAATTAAGACCATCATACATGTTAATGGTAAAAAACAGTACATCTTGTCAATCAAATATTTGTTATTAGTATGTCTGGTCTAGGGTGGAATGACTGACTGCATTGCAACTAAGCCACCTGGTTTTGCAATGCAGCAATTTCTTTCAACTAAAATCAAGCTAGCTAGACTGGGTATGTTGCTAACTAAAGTGCATTAATAAATAATACATTTCGAGTCAAGCTCAATTAACCACTAATACAAATACTAACAAGCTGTAGTGTTATTTTATGTTGTAAGTTAGCTAGAATCTTTCATTATCATTAGGATATATTACTGCATTTCGTTGTACTCTAATTGTACTTGTTCAATGAAAAAGAAAGTTGAATCTAAAAACATGATAGATATAACAGGATTTAACTGGCTAAGTAGCGCAATCCGGCTCGTTAACCTTACTCCATGTGCTTGCAGAGGTATGATGAGTTTTTAAAGGCAGAGATGGTTGAAAAAAATAAGAAAAAAATAAGATTTCATGATGTGTTGCCTATTTTAAATTCAAATCGAATCCTGTGCCACTGTAGCCATGGATTGGATTTTCCCTCGTCAACGTCCTCCAATTGACGACTTTCTGTCTCGGTGTCTGTCATTTAATTAGCTATGTCAGTGCTTGCACTCCGATGCTGATTTAAAAGAGCTGGAGGGAACACACCACCCCAACCTCAAATCAAATCACGAAACAAAAAAAAAATGTTGACCAATAACTGAAGACAATTTTTTTTTTGTTTTTTTAAACTTGAGTAAGAGTAAAGAGTACAGCCTCCAAAAAGTAACTAGAAAAGTACACATTCCTCTGAAACTGCACTCTTTTACTCATTAGCGTTACTTGTAACGCGTTACAACCCACCCCTGGTGGAGGGTTAGAGTTCTAGCCTCTCTTATTGTTCCTGAATACCTATTTACATTTATTATCTTCTCTGCTGACTGCAAATCAACAGTGCTAACACAACTCCTTCCTTGGCAGGACATGAGCATTTTTTATCAATTATACATTATATTGCATATAATTATACATTATATGCAACACATCAGGAAACAGAGGGTGTGTATTTTAGGCAACATAGGTCTGTATGTATTTTTTTAGTGAGGTCAAAGGTTGATTTAATTCAGTGTTGCCTTGCAGTATTACATAACACTGATGTAAGACATTGTATTATTTTTGCGACTTTCACATTTAAGGTATAAGCCTTCACACTCCATTTTTACGCCATTTAACACATGATTTCCTTTAAACAAAGATGTTTTGGGTGTGGGGTGTACTCTTTTGTTCCTCAAACAAGGGGTTAGGCCTAAATGATATGCACTTAGAGGCTTCATTATATATACATTTTGATTTGGCTCAGTAATTTAGACAGAATGCAGTGTTGACGATCCTCTGACTGTTCAGGTATACTGGTGGTGGCATCATATTATCAGTTATCTTGAATTTGTCAAGATGAAAATAAAAAAATAACCACATACCAAATAAAAGTCTAAACACATCTATGGATCCTCGGTCCTGGCACCTCTGAAAAGTTATCCTGTGGATATAATTTTTTTCTTATTTTTTTCACATTTTAATGCAAAACCCCAACAAGGGATAAATCTCCCTGATCATTCCAGTCTCAGGCTCAAATCTGCAAACATCCACAAAAATAATGATAAAGAGTTAGTCAGAGTGTAGGTATGCCAGTTTTTATGGGCAAGTGCATAAATGCAGCCCTACTGAGGCACTGTTCCTTCTTCACCACCAGCTGGAGTGTCATGAAACTGGAGATGGGACACAGTAACACAGTTATTAAAAACAAAATAAAATTGTGCCGAGGGGTTAACATCACAGAATTTAATGCAGACTACTGTAAAGCGTGACCTTATGGGAGCGTGGCACACAATAACTGACAAAGACATGGGAAAACAAAGGTTATATACAGGTGGTGATGGGTAATGAAGTCCAGGTGTGTAGTGTGCAAAACGAGACAGCAGGGGATGGTGGTTGACAGTGACGAGCGGTGGCAGCTGGTAGGCCGGCAACCCAGATCCCTGTAGAGAAGAGAGGCTTCACCGGAGGGAGTTGACATGGAGACCTGCTACACCAGGCTGTGACGCAGATGGTCGGGACGCATTATGTCGCACAGCGGTGGTATTTTGAAACGAGCCAAGGTAAAGTTCTATAAGTGGAGTTGTTGTTGCGGACTCTCAACAACTTTAGAGGCTGTGGATGGTCCATGCATGAGGAGCCAGAGACTGCTGCAGACCTGTTGGTGTGGGTTGGGGTGTGCTCCCACCACGGCTTCCGAGACCTATCATTGGTTTTAACAAAGTCATAGGTGGTGGCTGTCTACAGTGCTCCCACCTTATTTCAGATAATATGGCTCAGGAAGCCGAATGTTCTTTGCTATTTTTACTTTATAAACATTTTATCAGGCGACACGGTGGTGCAGTGGTTAGCACTGTTGCCTCACAGCAAGAAGGTTGTGGGATCAAACTCCCAGTTGCCCCGGCCATTCTGTGTGGAGTTTGCATGCTCTCCCTGTGTCTGTGTGGGTTCTCTCCAGGTGCTCTGGCTTCCTCCCACCGTCCAAAGGACATGTGGACTAGGTTAATTGGTGACCCAACATTGTCCTTAAGTGTGGATGTGAGTGTGACTGGTTGTTTGCCTTTGTGTGGCACTGTGATGGACTGGAAGCCTGTCCTGGGTGTACCCCGCCTTTCGCCCAATGTCTGCTGGGATTGGCTCCAGCCCCCCGCGACCCCATACGCAGGATAAGGGTTGACAATGAATGAATGAACACCTTTCATCAATATTGTTGGCTGTATTACTTCCAAATGTGGAATAGGCATGGAAACCTCAGTGACGAACAATTCATTGGCAATGGCTTTTTTTAAACACGTGCAGTGATGAGAAAAGTAAAATACAGTATCAAAGTAGAATCACTGTTTGCTCCCTTTGTGCTCCCAACTCATGTGTCATTTGATTACATGCTGTCTCTGATCAAAAGGCAAACCGACAGGTGCCCGCCTTCCAGATGAGCACAAAACATTCTGCAGTCGCTTTGTAACCGGAAGTAATGATCCAACCAGAAAAGCTCTTGCTGCACCGAATGGTCAGCTGCTCTCTCAAGCTGATGTGAGAGAATACTCACAGAGGGCGTGTTTAAATCACGCTACATTTTTTGAGATGAGTCGCAGAAGACTTGAGATGCTAGATTATGTTGAGTAAACTTGCAGATATCAACAGCTTTGGACAGCACATTCCGAGGTAGCGTGCGCCACGGAACTTTGTCAAGTTTCTGTGCAGTACGCACTTAGTTCCATCGATTTTCCCAGGTTGGATGGCCACAGTCCTGCATAGTATGTCTCAAACATGCTGGTGTAAATTCAAACGCTATGTAAAGGTTTACGTGAACCAAGATAACTCTATCAAGCATTTTATTCTGTCTCGTAATGTGAACAACCCCAAAGCTGCCTAACCAGATAGTGTCCTCATAGGGTGTGCAATTCAGCTGGAGGGAATCTTTATTCAGTTGTAACCTGTCCCAAGTTCCTGTTCCCACATTCTTCAAGGAATCCACAACTGTCCTAGAAAACCAAAGCAACATGATTTTATGATTATTGCCACTTCAAAGTCAGCCAAGTCATCACCAAGTGCTATAAAATACTTATGTCTGGCATTCGTATGTTATGTTACGTTTTAATAGTGTTCGTAACGTTTTATGCGTTGCTATAGCGTTTGTAAGACGTTACGTTTTAGCCAATTTGTAATGTATCATACATTTTGGTAGGGCATTGTAATATAACGGAACATATACGAAATCGGGTGGCCATTGGAGTTGGTAGCAGCGGAGCAGATGAAAAAAATCATGTTATTCATTCAAATGATTACATGTAGATATTGAAAATATAATATATAAGCTGTTTGCGCATTCAATGGAACTGCAACTATCTGGGCATTTTGTAGTATAACTAGTAAAAGTTGTGGAGCTGTCAATGGAGATCAATGAAAGGCGTTTGTTTTGCCCGCAAGTGGGCGTTCCCATATGCCGTGACGACATATTGGCAGAAACTGTAATATCAAACAAAAGGGAAGAAGGTTGGGGTGCTGCTAATCATTGCAATCCACATCAGAATAAGAAAGAATTATAATGCCAGGTAAGTTTAACCAAAAAAAATTAATTTGTTCTGGTCGGTTAGTACAACAATTTATACAAAAGAAATAAAACCAAATTAGAATAGAGGACTGAGTATAAAAACTGTAGACTGAGCACTAACAAATTACTAAAAAATATGTAAGGTGCAATAATTGTCCAGTTGAGGGTTGTGTGTGTATGTGGGGAGGGGTTATCGATTTGTCCAGTTGAGGGTTGTGTGTTTATGGGGGTAGGGTTTTAGATTTGTCCAGGTGAGGGTTGTGTGTGTATGTGGGGAGGGGTTATAGTCAGTTTGGCTTAGGGGCATGTTCATGAGACCAACAGAGACAGGAAAGAATCTGTTCTTGTGGTGAGAGGTTCTGGTCTGATAGACCTCAGCCTTCTACCAGTGGGAGTGTTCTGAATAATCTGTTTCCAAGGGGGAGATGGATCAGCCCCAGTCTTGGCGGCTCGCCATATAAAGTTGAATATGTTTTGCCAAAATCTAATCCTGCAATCTGGATTAGATTCCAAATCCTCATTAAAAGCCCCAACTGGATCATAAAATCATTATCCCATTGTACAAGCCCCCACTCTATTAAACCCCAGTTATTTGGATAATGCAACTCATGGATATTATTACAACTAATATATCTGCCAAATACACAGCCAGAGTCTTCTGACTAGACCTTGATGAGAACTGCATTGCTCGTGTCCACAACATCACCAGTGTTCATTACCGCCTTCCTTCTACTATCGTCAAATGTTAGTTAAGACCATGGGAAGGCCTTCTTCATCAACGTGGCATCTGTATACCGGCATCAAACGTATCCCTTTGACAGAGGATGCCTACATTAGAAACACTTTATAGATCTTGATGAACACCCTATTGCTCAAAAATGGTTTGAGTCAAACACTCAGTCCCCAATCCCTCTAACATGATGTGAATGCTCTGTTATTCTGACTTTACCGTGTAAGCGGAGCCTAGAAGAGTGAACGTCTTACTGAGTCCGTGCGTCTCTGACTGACTAAGTGTCTGATTATCCGCGGTAAGAGACGCAGGCTAGTAAACAACAGGTTCCGCGTTCGACTCCTGTAAGTCAACATTATGCCTGAGGTTCAGGACAGGCAAAAACTTCACTGGCTGTAACTTTATGTAGCTACGTAATAGGAAGCCAAAAATTAAACAGTTCTGGTAGATATAAGGATTTGTTCAGGATAGACAACCACTTCGCTACCTACAAGATAATCTCATCTTTTCACTTGACAAAAAGTCAGTTATTGTCACCTATATTGATAGATACTCAATGTCTATCAAAAAACTTCATAGGAAACGTTACTCAGTTTAACCCAGTGGTTAATGTTGTCTAATTAAATATTCAAACTTGACGTGATGTTAATGCCTGACAACATTATATAATGTCAACATGCTATACTGACACCCGACAAATGGTCAGTGGTGTTGTGTCTGTGGTGTTGTGGTTAAAGACAGCTTTTATGTGGGAGTCCTAGGTTAGAATCTTGAGAGGGCAGCCGTGATCAACACTTTCTATTGTGGGACATCTGAACTAGGCTTGCCTGGTTTCTTGGTTTTCAAAGTGTTTCACAGTGCTGTCTTGTGAAGTTGATACTTTGAAATATAAATTGTGCAATTCAGATTGCACTATTGGACCTACGGATTGTTTTACTATCATTTTCTTTTGTCAATTTTCTGTCTGTAATATGAGCATGTTTAGATAGAGGGACAGGCATCAGAGAGGCCTCAGAGCAGCATTTAGCCTCTGGCATTTCCTCTCCCTTAAGACAGTAGGAATGGACAAGGGCTGTGAAAGCAAACAGGGACTCTCTTAGAGACTTCATTACAGATCCCCACACAGGAACGCAAAGGAAGCATTCAAATTTTTGTTGACCTAAACATGACAACCATTTTCATTGTTGAATCTTCATTCTTTTCTGTTTACTTGTCTGGTGATTTTTTTTCTCCATATTCCTTGTGTGATCCATCAGGGCCAACAGAGCATTTTCTGCTAGCTAGTAGCTCAAAGTGCAACACTGTATCCCCAGTGCAGTTAAATGCCCCAGAGGGCAGAAAAAAAAAACTACAAGAAAGTTCAGCAAGATTCCAGTCAGATTTGGCCACAGTTGTGTGTCCTTGTCATTTGACCTCATATTGTGATATGTTAAGATTAATGTGCTTGGCTTTTGTATTTACATGTTTGTGTGCACGTCTGCATGTACAGTTCGTCCATAAACAATGTATTGATGTGTGTGTGTGCGTGTGCGTGTGTCTGTGTCTACATTGAGTCTGTGTGTGCCAGATGACTGTGTTTCTGTAGTTACCGGACACATCCTGGCTGTAAAAACACCAGAAAAATGGAAAAGCTTTGCTGATAGAAAACAAAAACCTGCTGGTCCTGCTGTAAGCTTCATCTCACAGCCTGTTTCTGACCAACTGAAAACTCTGATTTGAATCATTCTCCCTCTATTAAGTATGATATATTTCATTGTATGGGAGACATTCATTTGTGGATGATCATTATTCAATTTTATGATGTATCAAAAACTGTAATAAGATGTTGCTAGTTGGCTAATGGTTTAGTACCAAAGGATCACTGTGGTCACATGAAGTGACATACACATACCATAACCAATCACAATGAGTTTCAGATGTGCAGTATGTCATTTGGGGAGGATGTGCTCTCTTTGTTCCAATAAAATTGAAGTGGTGGTTAATATTATCTTCTGAACCAATGACTGGTTGACAAAGATAGACTTTGTAGCAGGAGGGATATTACATACGCATGATCAGGTCAATGCCAATCCCAAAATGTGTTTACTACATAATTAATATTGGCATCTTAGTTGTACTGTTGCTGGTGATAAAATGTTCTTGCTACAAGAATGACATTATAGTTTCTTCCCAATGAGGAAATAATTATTTTTGTATTTTGTTTATACATGGAGCAGGAAGGACTACAGAACCAGATGTTTTACATCACAGCTCCTTCCACTCCATTAAACATTGGGGAGACGTCGTCTCTAGACTCAGTTGCAGCAGTGATTTTCATTTGGAAAAGTGTCCCATGTTAGCCTGGAAGTTGTCGCGCCTCAAGTCTCATTCATGTAAATAAAACTTGAGTTAAAATGCTTTATTAACTTGCTAAAACAGGGTCAACTTTATTCACAAAGACAACAAAGAAAGTCAAAACAGTTAATAACACTTTCTCTGGAAAAACACTTAAAACCAGTCCAACAGCCAACTTGATTGTCAGAACTAAAAAGGATCTCGCTCAGAATCTGGTGAAGGAAAACAAACTTCTAAATTACCCAAGGGTGACGGGCAGATTACAAACTGGCTGAGGCCTCAAGAACGGCTTGCAGAACTATCTGACCCCTGAGGTATGCTTCTCTAGCCTGGTGTAATGCTGTTCTAAGATGGAATTCAGTTTCTCTAAATACACAAAGTAATAATACTCATACAAGCAGGGCTTAGCAGGGCTTATTACCTAAGAAGAGAGGATGGCTGATCTCAGGGGGAGTTCAAAATCAGGTCATTAAAAGCTCCAGGATTCAATATACAGATGTGCTCAAAAGTTTGCATTCTCTTGGAGTATTGGTAAAATACATGTAACCCAGGTGATAAATACATTAAGAAAAAAGTTATAAAAATTGAGTAAGTTCATAGGAATTAAGTTGTCATTGTTAAAAACATCATTTTGATAAAGAGATACTTTTACTGTCTTTAATTACAATTAGGTACTTTTTGAATCTTTACGATGCACGTTCACTGCATCCATTGCAGGAAAACAGAAAAGAGAGAAGGAAGACAGTAATTTTTTTGCAAGTGCCATATTTAGCAGTTTTCTGGAGGGGCTGAACTTTGAAAAGTTAATGAAGACACTGACATTTCTTTGGAAAATTTTAAAAAAGGACTGTAAACGTTTGAATGGTGTTTGATGAAGACGGGTGTCGAATTCATCAGGTTTTTGTTGCCACCCTGTCTCAGTCATGTTTTTAGTTGGATTTGAAAGTCCTGGAAAAAGATTCATCTATCTCAATAGATGGCGAGCCAACCCTGTTTGATTTCTGTAAATGTATTTGCACCTGGCAAATTATACATTTGGTTACTAAAGTCTAAGTATTTTTAACCCTGGGTTGTGTCTGCTAATTGCACTTGAACTCCCCTCCTCACGAACCTAGAGCGAAGTTGTACTTTCCCAGGAGGGGGTAACATACAGCTCTGGAAATAATTGAGACTACTCCTAATTTTTCTTAAATCAACATCTCTAAATGTATGGTAGCCATTCCATTCCAGCATCTGTAAAATTACAACACAGACACCTAATTTCACTTAATGAGGTACTGGTTAGGCAATTACCTGAACCAAATCTAATTTAACGTGGAAAATTATAAAAACCAGCGCTGTGGTCATCACTATCCTCTTGCAATAGGACCAGCTAGATTGCAAAAACAGTGCAAGTAGTACCTCAAAGTAATTTGAATAAAAAATATCTATTCAGGATGACAAAAGAGTTGAAAACAAAAGCTCTGAGTGAGGAAATGAAGGGTTCAATTCTGGCTTTACTTGCAGAGGGATACAGTGAGTGTCAGGTTGCTTCCATCCTGAACATTTCTAAGACGGCGGTTCATGAGAACAAGGTCAAGCAACAGACATAGAGGACAACAAAGCTATTGACTGGCAGAGGGCGAAAACGACTGTCCACTGATTGAGATTACCGTCAACTAATTTGAATGTCATCAAGTACCCCACAAAAAGAATGGCAAACAGCAGCTGGGATGAAGTGCATGGCGAGGACATTTCGAAACAGGCTCCTAGGGGCAGGGGTGAAGTTGTGCAAAGCTAGAGAAAAGCCCTTCATTAATGAGAAGCAAAGAAGAGCCAGGCTGAAGTTTGCGATAGACCATAAGGATTGGACAGTAGAGGAATGGAGAAGGTCATCTTCTCTGACGAGTCAAATTTTCAGCTTTGCCCAACACCTGGTCATCTAATGGTTGGATGGAGACCTGGAGAGGCCTAAGAGCCACAGTGTCTCGCACCCACTGTGAAATTTGGAGGCGGATCATGATGATCTGGGGATGCTTCAGCTAGGCAGCATTTGTCTATGTGAAGGATGCATGAATCAAGCCAAGAACAAAGTTATCCTGGAAGAACACTTTCTTCCTTCTGCTCTGACAATGTTCCCCAATTCTGAGAATGTTTTTTTGCAGCAGGACAATGCTCAATGCCACACAGCCAGGTCAATCAAGGTGTGGATGGAGGACCACCAGATCAAGACCTTGTCATGGCCAGCCCAATCTCCAGACCTGAACCCCATTGAAAACCTATGGCATTTGATCAAGAGAAAGATGGTCACAAGCCATCAAACAAAGCTGAGCTACTTGAATGTTTGTGCCAGGGGTGACATACAGTCACCCAACAGCAATGTGACAGACTGGTGGAGAGCATGCCAAGACGCATGAAAACTGTGATAAAAAAGTTAGTTTTCTTTGCATTATTTGAAGATCTGAAAACAATGCATTTATTTTGGGTCATTTTGACAAGTTGTTATTTTCTACAAATACTCTAAATGACAATAGTTTACTTGAAATGTTGGAGTCATGTTTATAGAATAAAACAAAAATTGTTATTTTACTCAAACAAATACCTATGAATAGTAAAACCAGGGCAGCTGATAATTTTGCAGTGGTCACTTAATTTTTTCCAGAGCTTCATGTACCATTTGTAATGAAAACATGAGTGAGCAGGCAAAACACATCTTTAATTTCTTATGGGATTCACATTCAACTGTAGGTCAAAACAGAATGGCACAGTCATAAAACAAAACATGGCAATTAATAAATAAATAAATTGACCCCTGTTCAAAAGTCTGCATAACCTGAATTCTTAATACTGTGTACCCCCTTTTAGCATCAATGACAGCATGCGGTCTTTTGTAATAGTTGTTAATGAGACTCTGAATTCTTGCAGGTGGTATAGCTGCCCATTCGTCTTGGCAAAATGCAAATTATCTGCCAGTATTTTCTGATAAAATGCTGCATTCATCTTGCCATACATTTTTACAGGATTCCCCATGCCTTTAGCGCTTACCCCCCCCCCCAAAAACATCAGTGAACTACCACCATGTTTCACAGCAGGGATGGTATTCTGTTCACTATAGGCCTTGTTGACCCCTCTCCAAACATAACGCTTATGGTTGTGAACATAAAGCTCTATTTTGGTCTTGTCACTCCAAATTACCGTGTGCCAGAAGCTGTGAGGCGTGTCCAGATGTTGTCGGGCATACTGTAATCAGAATTTTTGTTCGCAGCAAATTTTTGTTCCAGTATCGTCGTGTTGTGCCCCTTGAAAAAACATTTCTCCTGAGGTTACCTGTGGGTTTTCCTTTGCGTCCCGAATAATTATTTTGGCAGATTGGGCTGAAAACATTCTTGGTCTACCTGACCTTGGCTTGGTATCAAGAGATCCCAGCATTTTCCACTTCTTTATAAGTAATTGAACAGTACTGACTGGCATTTGCAAAAATTTGGAGACATTTTTATATAATTTTTCCGTCTTTACAAAGTTCCATTACCTTGTTACACAGGTATTTTGACCATTCTTTTCTGCTCCCCATGACTCAGTATCTAGCCTGCTCAGTGCATCCACGTGAGAGCTAACAAACTCATTCAGTATTTATGCACCAACACTAAATTGCAATTTTAAAAGCAACAGGTTTGGGAAATCCACCTTTCATTTCCATTTTCACCGGTGTGTCACCTTGTAACAAGGCCAAACATTCAAGGGTTTGTAAACTTTTTTTAGGGCCATTTGGGTGATTTCTGTTATCATTATGATTTAAAAGGAGCCTAACAACTATATGATAATAAATGGCTTCTTATGATTACTATACTTAAATTTCAACATCAGTCATATTTTCTAAATCAATACCTACATTTCACAATTTATGCAAATGTATGAGCAAAATGGTACAGGGAAATTCCACAAATGTTTACATAATGTCAAGTGGCCATACTGTCACTTCTTCTCATAGTTGATCCCCAAAATGGTCATCCTTAACAACAACGCATTAACAAAATGTGCCTGAGTATGTTATAAAATGTCACAAAACCCAATGAACATTAAGTAACATTATTTAATGGAGGACCACATAAGATTTTAAGAATGAGTCCATCCCACACATTCTTATTTTTTAATAACGATACAGACTCCTGCTCCTCCCCCAACCTAAACCACTGTAATGCCCAATTCTTAACACTCCCCCTGAATCTTTCCCAAAACAGTTCACATTCACTCCACCTTCCTCCACTTTCTATTCATCTTTTTATTTCTTGTCATCAATTAATTCTCAAATCAGGTTTGTAGTAATTAATACCATGTTGCAGATGACCAGCACAACACAAAAGGTGAACTTTAACCTCACCTTTGACCGAACATAGACAATAATAAAAGGTGTAGAAAAGGTCTGACAGCCCTGAGCTGCCACAAGCACATCTCTTTACATTATATAACATAGCCCGTGTCTGAAGCAATCTAGGGGGATTGTGGTCAGACCCTGGATGGCAGACCAGATGCTGCTAGAGGTGTTAGGTCTAAATATCAAAGCCCAATTCCACAGGATAGAGGTGATGTTGCCCTGTATTGGGTTTTGTCTTTTGGGTGGTGTGTGAAAATGTTGTCACTGTGAAACACTGTGGTCGAAAACACTTCATAAGATGGGGTGTTGTTTAGCCGCGATACCCGAATACGTTTCTGGTCTGGCCTCATTCCTACTGAGAACATCAAACCCCCACTCTAAACAGGTATACATGGACGTTTTGCATCACCCAGCAGGGAGCTACATGTTGTTGGTGGAAGAGGTTTGCATACCCTTTAACAAGTATCATTCAAATATTAATGTAAATATCTCTCTTTTTTATCGCATCAACTCAAAATCTATGGATCTGAGTACCAATAAACAAGTTTGCATGCAGCCCTCATGTCTGCTGTGTTCTCTGTCTGGGAGGGGCTATCTGGAGGGAAGGGAGGTGTAGATGCTATCTACTCTTCACAATTACAGCAGGCCTCTAGAAACATAACATTGTGCTCGTTCCAGCCCATTAACTGAGTTTAAAGCTAAAAACATATTGAAACATTTTCTAAAGGCGTACAAAGAAAATAGTTATTGTAGCCAGAAAGACATATTTTTAGCACAAATAAACTGTACATTTTTTTTGTGTGATTATAATTCATTTTAAAAGCTAAATCCTTTTTTGGACTCTCAGAAACCGATTTGGTAAATGTTCTCCCTTGGGAGAAGTCTGGAGGAAAACAGAAACAAACATTTGTCTATAAATTGCTTTTTTAATTACACAAAACCCTTCCTCTAACATTGGTGGCTCTAGTCATGGATCGTTCACATGGGGAATAAATCATCTAGCATCCATGTCTACCAATGAGTTGAAAATATACAGTATACAGGGCAGTGCCTCTCAAATGGTTGTCTCTGGTAGACCAACTACTTGAATCCAATGTAACAATTATAGTATACAGGGAACAACAATCCTACCAGCTTGTTTTCAGAGCACAAACTATGTTATTGCTGCTTATGCATGAACACTAAAAAAAGGTTCTTAAAGTATCCTTTTATTTGAAACTGTGGGAGAAACCCTATAAGTTCTTCATGGAAAAATATCAAACGCTCTTTAAAGAACCCTTTTAAAACATTACTGGAAAATCAGATTCAGAACCCCTAAAAGACCTTCAAGAACATTTTCTTTTTAGAGTGGCTCTACTTAAAACATCAGATGTCAATAAAATTATGTAGATGTGAAATACTATGTGGAATACTTCCTGTTGTGATGCATTTCAACACTTTCTACCAGGAATTAGTTCTTAAAATTCGACCCATCTCAAACAACTAATTTAGAGCCAATAAATGAAGCATCTAAAACTAGGACATTTGAGAGGACTTCTTTTGATTTAAAACCTAGGTTCAGGTTCATACTAAAAGTCAAGGAAATGACTGGTTAGCAGACAGAAAGTCAATAAAACATAACGTGAGGAAGAGAACAAAAGGTGTCTACATTTTATGCTGATCAACACTCCTGCAAATCACATGCATAAAGACTGGAGGATAATAGCAGCCTGAAGATCTTTACTGGTCACAACGGATGAAAAGAACATCATATAACCATCATCCCAGACAGACCTGAAGGTGACGCCTCCCATCACTTCATTTGATTTGCTCAACATGGTCCCTGGGTCACAGCAGGACGTGCAGGAGGGGTGTTGCTGGACAAAGACAGGCCAGGCTTTCATGTTTTCTCTTCATTGTGATAAGGCTGCATTTGTCACGTGGCCTGTGACACTCAAATATTCAAATTGCATTTCGTTGAAATCTCACTTGCATTTCTCACCTGACTGGAAGAATGCTTACTCACTTATTTTGGATTAAGTAGTTTTGTTAAGTGGTTTGATCCACTGCGTTTTAGGCCCCCCTGGAAGTGATAATTGGCTTGTTTACCAGGACAACATGCCCTATTGTCATTTTATCTATCTATGCTTCCTGATGGTCCTCCTATTGGGGAAGGATGCACTTTAGAGTAGACAATCACCAGAAATCTGATCTCGGCATTACCATTTACATAACATGTCATTCTACTTCTGCTGTAAAGGTGGAAGTATCAGCTATGTGGAATACTTCCTGTTGTGAAACAGTTAGTCAGATGTCGTCTTTTAATCCTAAACGGGGAATGTGAATCATGTGACCAGGGATGATCAAATGGTCTGGGCCTTGGCCAGCCTGCTGCTCTCCCCTGTGTAAAAAGTGCTTGAAAATGTATCTTTGAAATACTAATAAAATGTACTTGCAAAACACAAAAAGTGCCATTTGTATGCCAGGTTATGAAAGTAAATCAAAACTATCATCTCAAAACGCATTGTTCTGAAGAAAATGGTGGTTCTAATAAGATAAATATCTCCCACCAATTTACACCATATATCAGTACTCTGAGATAATTAACATGGATTGTTAATGCATCTGTTTGTCATATACAAGTATTGGGTTGGGTTCATTCAAGTCAAACCATCTGCTAATTCTGAAAAATCCTGTGCTGAGGCAGATCAAGGAGGCTGTGTCTTCCTATCAATGCCCTGTATGGCCAGTCCATTAAGACATGAATGTTCCTGCAAGGGCACTTAGCATACTGCAACCACAGAAGATAGCAATTCGTATTTTACACTGAACAAAATTATAAATGCAACACTATTGTTTTTGCCCCCATTCATCATGAGCTGCACTCAATGATCTAAGACTTTGTCTATGTACACAAAAGGCCTATTCCTTTTAAATATTGTTCACATATCTGTCTAAATCTGGGTTAGAGAGCACTTCCCATTTGCTGAGATAATCCATCCACCTCACAGGTGTGGCATATCAAGATGCTGATCAGACAGCATGAGTATTGCACAGGTGTGCCTTAGGCTGGCCACAATAAAAGGCCACTTGAAAATGTGCAGTTCCATCACACAGCACAATGTGACAGATGTCGCAAGTTTTGAGGGAGCTAACAATTGGCATACTGACTGCAGGAATGTCCACCAGAGCTGTTGACAGGGAATTGAATGTTAATTTCTCTACCATAAGCCTAGACGGCGTTTCCGGAAATTAGGCAGTACATCCAACCGGCCTCACAACTGCAGAACAAGTGTAACCACACCAGCCCAGGACCTCCACCAGCATCTTCACCTCCAAGATAGTCTGCGATCAGCCCCCAGGACAGCTGCTGCAACAATCAGTTTGCATAATCAAAGAATGTCTGCACAAACTATCAGGACCCATCTCAGGTAAGCTCATCTGCATGCTCGTTGTCCTCATCAGGGTCTCAACCTGACTGCAGTTTGCCGTTGTAACCAACTTGAGTGGGCAAATGCTCATATTCAATGATGCCTGGCACTTTGGAGAGGTGTTCTCTTCATGGATGAATCTCGGTTTTCACTTTACAGGGCTGATGGCAGACAGCATAGCATGTATGGCGTTGTGTGGGTGAGCGGTTTGCTGATGTCAACGTTGTGGATCGAGTGGCCCATGGTGGCAGTCTGGTTATGGTATGGGCAGGCATGTGTTATGGACAATGAACATAACACACGCCTGCCCATACCATTTTATTAATGGCATTTTGAATGCACAGAGATACCGTGATGAGCTCCTGAGGCCCATTGTTGTGCGATTCATCAGCGACCATCACCTCATGTTGCAGCATGATAATGCACGGCCCCATGTTGCAAGGATCTGTACACAATTCCTGGAAGCTGAAAACATCCCAGTTCTTGCATGGCCAAAGAACATGTCACCCATTGAGCATGTTTGGGATGCTCTGGATCGGCGTATACGACAGCGTGTTCCAGGTCCTGCCAATATCCAGCAACTTCGCACAGCCATTGAAGAGGAGTGGACCAACATTCCACAGGCCACAATCAACAACTTGATCAACTCGATGCGAAGGAGATGTGATGCACTGCGTGAGGCAAATGGTGGTCACACCAGATACTGACTGGTTTTCGTACCCCCCCAATACAGTGAAACTGCACATTTTCGAGTGGCCTTTTATTGTGGCCAGCCTAAGGCACACCTGTGCAATACTCATGCTGTCTGAGCAGCATCTTGATCTGACACAGCTGTGAGGTGGAGTGTTCACTAACACAGATTTAGACAGATTTGTGAACAACATTAGAGAGAAATAGGCCTTTTTTGTACATAGAGAAAGTCTTAGGTCTTTGAGTTCAGCTCATGATAAATGGGGGCAAAAACAAAAGTGTTGGGTTAATAATTTTGTTCAGTGTATTTCCTATACTCACCTCAATGAAAAAATTCCAATCCTGCTGTGGGAGAACAACAACGCTTGTGACAAAATGCAAACTATAGAGTAAAACACATTCCGAAGAGATCGTCCTACAGTCTAGTAAGGTTGGAAATATTGGCCTCACAGCCACTGAAGAACTTGGAGCCTTCAGCTGACGGATCAAAGGTGTGTTGTGAGATACGTTTGCAGTGAGGGGGAGCAATGCCACCTTGCGGCATAATAGTGAACTGCAGTTAGACTCATGACAATGACAAAGGGGAAATCATTCAAATGTAATACACAGTCGCTATACTGATATGGTTTTATTGTGGTATTTCACAGCAAAATATCAGCTTGATGTTTGGTCGGCAACAAATCCCTGAATATATTTCATTGTTTGGTTGCATTATAAAGTCAGCAGGTAAAAACAAAAATGAAACAGCCACAATGCCTTAAATAGTTAACAATAACCATTCAATATGACTGGTCTTTTGGTCCATAATCATTGTCATGTGTTGCTGAAATGCCATCAGGAATAGCAGCCTGATATATCCAGCGAGATTCACCCATCAAGTCCAGTTCTTTCCAAAACGTGTTCAGGAGTTCAGGTTTGGGTTGGTGCCACGCTGACAACTGACGGAGGGCCTGAAACACTGGCTGGCGGAGCTGCTGTTGTCATGGCGACGGGTACTAAGGGCGTTTCGCCGGGTCGTGGGACTGGTTTGGCGATCTTCACGGGGACGAAGACATTGGAAGCGCAGTGCTCGCTTAGATACTCACCTCCCTTCTCCTCGTAGTCCTGTCGGCTGATCCAGCCCTCTCCCCCAGGAGAGTTCTCCAAGGCCCATTCCCGGGCACCATACCAGGAATCAACTGCAGGCCGTGATGCCATAGTTACCTGGAATACAGAAAAACAGTGGTTTACCATGACAAATGTCCCTCCCATTAGCGGCGTATTGTCCAAATAAAATATTTGTACACAATAGAAGTGGCCCTCGCTGGCTAGTTTTTCAGGTACACCAGCCTGATCACAGACATGGATCTGTCCTACAGTGACTACAAGTGTCAGACGTAACAGTTTTAGTTTCATCATGGAACATGATTCCCTATGGAACTTTTCCGACACGTTGCAGAATCAATGCCCCAACGAGTTTTGGCTGTTACAGTGACCAAGCTACCTGACAAGGTACTAGATATGTGCACCTAATAAACTGGTCTATGAGTTTACGAAACTGTGTCCTTGGGAGTAGTAAAAGGCCCCAGACACTAATATGGTGCATACCTGGAAGTTGGACTGGAAAGGCCGCATGGCCAGCAGGTCTCTCTCTATCCTCTCCTTCATGCCTGGATACTGCATATTTCCCCCTGTCAGAAACACATTCTGGGACAGCGCCTCCTGCTGCTCAGGAGTATACCTGCGCACAGACAAGGCACACAGATGTAATCAACTTCTACAGCTACTACACTTACAGCTGTATTGCGGCCGTATGCAGAAAGGTTTTAGTAAACGTACAGTAAAGTGTAAGTCTTATGCACCTGTGTGTTTATTTGTACAAAAAAACAAACAAAAAAATTAAACACCACCCAAATAAATGTCCTTAATTTGACTTTCAGGTGCCAAAGACTGTACTGTTGCACAGTACTGTTAACAACGTAGAGAGGGAATGGGTCTTAGATTACCTAGCCAGGACATGCTGTAGAGTCTCCATCAGACCCATCTGGTCCTCTCCGATTAGTGAGGGCTGGAAGAGGATCTCTGAGACCCGCAGGCGCTCGGTACCCACAAACAGCTGGTGGTACTCAGCCATGTTGAACACAGGCTGCAGGCAGAGGAGGTTGTGAACTGCAGATCATCCCTCATGAGAGGATTACACACAATCTACATTTTGTTCAGCATGAATGTTGTTTATACCACTAAAATGGCAGAAAATAGCCTTTTCACCTGCACCACATTGATAGGTTTTTCAGTTTCCGCGTTTTCCTCACTGAAGTCGGGGTCCATCTCATTCACACTGTCCCCTTCTTCCATTGTCTGCTCCATTTCTGAGGCCTGGCCGAAGGAGACCCCAACAGAAACAAGGTGATGTTGGCACAGTCCTAGCAGTCCGTAACAATGGGCCCTACTAAGACTTATGACTCCATTGGCTCACAGATTGAACGCAACAGGGTGTACTTCTGCGGGCATTTGGACAGAACAAAATTCAGTGTGTGGTACTGCAAATGAAAAGGGGACTGATGCTCTGGGCAGTTTTTAAAGGACAGTTAAGCTGGACATGGTTATCCTCCTGATGTTACTGACCACCTGTAAGAGACGCTGCCTGCCCTGCTCCACCACCACGCCCAGCTTGTTGATGTACGACTGCAGCTCCTCAGCGGAGTCCATGTTCAGCTCCACCAGGTTCTTATGGAACTGCTCCAGGTAGCCGTCCTCCAACAGCTCCTGTGCAAATGCACAGACAACGCACAACAAAGCATCACCCTGACAGAGAAGACCGCTGGAGAAAACGGTTAAAGCTTCTGTCTGAAAATGAGGGTAGATTTTAACGGTCATGATTAACCAAGAGGTCCGGGTATAGCGGTTCTTGCCTGCACAGCCAGTAGTTTGTCAAGCCGCTCTTGGTCCTGCTGTAACTTCTCCTCCCTGCGCCGGGCATTGATCTCCTGCAGCCTGCGCAGCTGTTGGGCACGTCTCTCCTGCCGCTCCTCCGCGCTCACCACACCACCGTGCACCTTGGCAGAGAAGGGCAGCTGCATGCGGTGAACTTCCAGCTCATAGAACTCCGCACTGCGCCACTTCTCCAGCTCTATGGGACACATAGAGAATCAGGCGGATGACAGTCAGGGGGATGACAGACAGTCAGGGGGAAGACAGTCAGGGGGAAGACAGTCAGGGGGAA
>JACXGJ010008164.1:0-28066 GCA_016801105.1 Esox niger | reverse complement strand
ATGCCTAATTTTGTTCGAACAATCATTGCACACTTCCTGTAAATGGTATAAACTTCGTTTCACTTCTCAAATATCACTGTGTTTGTCTCCTATATGATATATTTAACTGATTTTTTTTTATCCTAAGAACCAACGATTTATGAAGGAAAATCATGGACATTAACAAGGTTGCCCAAACTTTTGCAGACCACTGTATACAAAAAACAATGTCAAACACATGAAATTACACTGTCGCTTGGCCATTCATGTACGTATTGACAAACAGTATCAATCAAAAGTTTGAACACAGATATTTTAAATGTGATCACCCTAGAAATTATTAAGGAAGCAGTGTTAATATACTTAATTAATCCCCCAAATATTTAATGACAGCCATTCTTATTAGGAATAAACTACGGATTATGCACCTTGGTGGCAATATTTCCATTTATTTTACCATCTTTCCACTCGGGGAAACGTGTACCTATTATAACCTAGGAGCCCTTAACATACTGTGTACCCATTGTAGCCTAAGCCCTTACTATGTCGTTACCTTTAATATCTGTGAATATTGATGAATGTTGAAATATAACCAGTTTTAATCTTTTCTCAAACAAATCTGAAATGTTGACTCAAGATTGGTTTTACTTCAGACATTATGACTGAGAACAGACATCCATCAAAATACGGGCACACCATGAATGTTGAACAAAATGTTTTTCCCCCAGGGCTTATCGCTGTTAGATTATGCACTGGGAATGCATATTTTGGCCATTGCATGGTGTAATCAGAGACTGATCCTACTAATATTCACATGTGTACTTATTTGATGGCATAAATGTAATGTTACTGACTTCTGTGTGCAATCTACCAACTTAGCTACTTCAACTGCCGATGACCAGGTATCAGTGTTTACAGCCACCTAAAGGCAGGTTTCAGATGGTTCCATCTGGGCAATTTCAATCTAGCTGTAGAGTGTTATTTTATCATAACTTAGAACTAGTGTTAGGCACTCTTCTCTACAAATACACTTCCCAGTTAATTGCATCAGTCTCCCAGAGGTCTACTCATTAAACACACGCTTGAGCAATATTAGGCAGATTCAATGATATTACAGTGATGGTAGCTCATGCACAGGGCAAGGAATCTCTTTCATAAATGTATCATTAGAAGTCTTTGCCAGGGAGTTTCTTTATAAGTCAAGTTGACTTAGCCTCAATAGTTTTTTTCTCAACAGAACATATTTATCTTTGTAAGCCTCTCAACACAAACTTAGTTTGATGGTAATGTCTATGTTTATATTTTAGTATGTCAATTGAAAGTACTTTCCTTAGTGTCTGTTGTTTCCTGCAAGTTCAGAATAAAAGGTTGAATAGTTATTGGTTTAGTGTAGTTATTGTGGATCAGAAAATAGTCAAGCTTATACTGATCTGTACTAACAATGAAATCAATTACATTGATATGCGCTGACTTTAAACTCCATTTAATTTGCTGTAAATCAACACAATCTGGTCCTTTTTGTGGATATAATGTTTTCTGTGTGGAATCATTAAGAAGGCAGTGAAGGTTGCAAATAGGATCCATCTTTAATTGCTAGTAATTCCCCAAAGTTTCTGCTGTCCTTTGTTTTCAGCATCAATGCATTATTTTCTAATTATCTAAGTTTGCACTTGGTGAAGTATTTGGACAGCAATTTGAAGAGGAACAACATTGTTCCTCTTCATTTCTGCAGGTAAAGCCCCATGAGAGATAACACTCAAAGTGAGGCGATCATCCTAATGCTGTGGTTTGTTACATTACAAGCTGGTGTACTCAGGCTTACTGTGAGTTTGACTTGTCTGCAGGTCAATAAAATGATTCAATGATTTTTTTTTCTTCATCCAATTAAATATAAGCTGCCCTTGTGCTCATCATTCTTCACATTGAAGAAAAATGATTTTTAGAGCATTTCATTGTAGAAAAGTAAATTCTAAATAATTTAAAAGGAGACCGCAGCTTTAGGTTAGAAAGAGTGCAAGACTTCAATGTATTGGCTCAGCATTAAAGAGAGAACTTTGATTACATCACTCTCTGGAGAACAGTTTAAGGGACCTTGGGGCTCTAATGTTCCACCTGACGTTTTGATAAAAAAAAATGTTATTCGCATAGTTTCTCATAAAGTTTGTCCTTGACCTGATATATCAGATTTTAAAGTCGATTTTCCAATGAACAAAAGTTAAAGCTAGAAATTTCCAATCAAACCTCTTCAAAATTGTTGTTATTTCAGCAATCCAATCACACAATACTGACATGTCAGTAACTGTATTTTAGTAATGTACCTATTTTGTCAACAGGAAGAACCCACAGAATAGTTCTGAAATCTGGGACTTCATCAAAAAAATATGAATTATCTCCACACTATACGTTTGGCAGAAGTGCATGTGGAATGTCTCTCAGTTGGTGAAGTGGTCTAATATTTGACAATATTTAACTGCGCTAGGCTGATGGAGCATAGGCATTGTTGGACAGGATCCCCTGGTCTAGGGAGAGCATGACTTTACAAGAATTGACACACTCAACATACTGGTGGTATGTGCATAAAACAGACAGAGTTCACACTCGCATGCCAATAGGAGAATAGAATTTAATAATATATGAAAGAAAATTAGGGTAAAGATCCACTCTGGATGCTAAAAAGCATGTGCATACCGTGGCCCCATTTTAAAGGACTCCAGTCCCGAAAATACCTTAAAGTCATTGTGCACAGCATGTTTCCAAAAAGCCAGACTATGAAAACAGCTTTTCAGTGCTTCCTATAAGTTTGAAAGCTATGCAAGTGCAAGTATCACAATTGTGCTCTCAGTGACATATTTTGGGGTAATCACATGTTATTCAGCTTCCTAATACCATAGCTATTATTGTTTTTGCCTTAAACTTTAGAAAGCTGTTTGGTACAGTTTGTGATGGTGCGAGTGTTTTGAGTGAGTCAAAGTGTGGCAAAAAGGGAAAAGTAACCAAACGAATAATAGTAGTTATCTAGGATGTACGTCTTTATTGCAGCTATCATTCTCCTGCTGGTGTTTAGTATACCGGCGAAGTCGAGGGCCGGAGAGGAAGTGGAGCAGATGCACAACACAGAGCCGACGTTATACAATTTAATAACATGCCACAGAATACCAATAGTATGAACATAAGTAAAGCACTGTGACATTTTAAATAAGACAGTCAATAATGTAGGTTGATTGACTTCCTGCTTGTTGGGCCCTGTCTGGGGCCTCCACCGGATAGGGCCACAGTGTCACTGGACTCCTATGTCTCAACCCCAAGAATTTACACTGCTATATTATTGTGCCGTGGGAGTAGGGTCAGTTCTCCTTCCCCACTGTAAATCTTTGTAAACCTAAGGAATGCACTCTTCAAATTTTGCCTGCTCGATTTTAACTTGATATGAGATATGAGGTCTTGGCCCACACCTCCCGAGTAACAGGCCCAAAAGACTCGTTTCTCCTTGTCCTGGTTGTGCTACAGATCATTCGAATATCAACAATAGGGTATGGCTTCAAAACAAGTTGTTGTGTTCTGCAGGTCTGCATATATCTCTCGTAGTTGAAAAAACTGTTTTTTAACCCTTTTATTCCAAATAGTCAATGAATAAATGTAACAAATGAATATAATATATATAGATATTATTACAGTTACAGTACAAGTTTAAAAGGTAAAAGCTCTCAGGAGAGGAAAATGCAAGAGAGCTTTCCCAAATCCCCTCTGGTTTATATCCCAAAGCTAAAAATGTGGGGTTTGATTTACTGACCTAAGAATAACAAAACTAGTCCTGAAGAATAGACCCCTTATCAACAGGGACACATCTGTTCTGGGGCTATCTCAAAAGATAGAGTGGTGTTATCTCAAGAAGTAAGCTAGCTAGGCAATAACAAGCAAACCTTTTGTCCCTGCATTCACACAAAACAGAAACATCTGTTAAACATTAACTTCAGTGGAACTTCAGCAGAATCAGTGTCTGCACTGGGCACGCGGCATCATTGGAGACCCTTCACAACCATGCCACAAACTGTTTACCCTCATATCAATAGGCAGGCAGTACAGGTCTCTTTGTTCCCACACCTTTTGCTGTAAGCCTGCTGAACTCTGTGACCCATTCAATCACTAACCATGCCCACCCATTCACCGCTTAGTACTGCCTCTCAGGGACCTTGTTGCACCACTCCCTTGTACTACTTGTCTACTTCAGGAACCTCATTGCTGCGAGCCCTGAATTTCAGTTGCACATACCAACTTACACCTTCAATTTGACTGCACTACACATTTAGAATTGCCATTGTACTTGCTTTTCTTTTTTGGATGTTACATGCACATGTCTAACTAGGGAACATCATTGCTGTTATCCCTGCATTTCTGTTGAACAGACTACCTTTCACCAGCTGCTCTATTTGCCTTCATTGCCCATTAAGAACTAATAATTTGCACTGTGTTCATTGCACATCTGAACAAACCACGTAAGATACACGTTACATAATACTTGTAAATTTGCTGCCCTCTTCCAATTGCACTTCCGGTTAGATAGTAACTGTATTTCATTGTAGTGTACTCATAATGTTTTATAACAATAACGTTTCATCTAATCTATTCTAAGGTGTGTTTTGGAAGGTTGGTGAAGGTGATGTGTTGCCTGGTGTCTTAACCACTTTTTTTGGATACTACATTGCAAATATGTTATTTCATAGTTTTTACATGCTCCCTCTGGGGGCTGAGCAATTGTTCTCTCCTTGTCTTTGTTCCAGTCTGTCTCCTTCCCAAGTCCGGTGAGTCGGTGATGATGTCTGGGGCGTAGCCATTCTGCTCCTTAGCCAATCCAGAGCTGTTGTTCACCCTATATAATGTTTCAGTTTGTGTTTGGTTAGGTTAGGTAAGAAGGGGGAGAGTTTTGTGCTTTGTTTTGCTCAAAGAAATACTAAAGGCAAAGAGTATGTGCTTTATTCTTGGCATTTGTGATTAATTCCACTGTGTAGTGATTACTGTGTGATATATAAGTGTTTGATACCTGCCGTGTAACCCTGTTCCCTATCCTAGACTCCTAAAGAGTAGGGCTAGGTAAGATGCCCTGGGTTTTACATACCACCTGTAGGTAACCCGCTGTCAGTTTCCATCCATTTGATATCAATGAAAAAAATTAATGCAACCAGAAGTCAGGGGAGAGCCATCTTTATTCAGCATGAGGCAACGATGTTGACCTTACATAGTTCTTTCCTTTTTCTCTCCAATGAATACAGAATGAACATAATCTTTATACCAGGACACATGGGAGGCGGTCAATGGTCATAACCAGCCATTACACAGTCAAATACCCTCCAATAAGAAAGGTTTATCCTACAATTGACCCTTGTATGGTATGTTCCAACATATGGTCAAGGGGCCTATCCATCCAGTCACAGTCACATGTGCAACTCCAAGCAGGATGTGTGGGGCCCATCCGTAACAGGCAACACGTCCTATCAATAGTCCTTTGTTCAGAATTAGTCAGCACATGTGTTGTGTTACGTTTTCCAAGCCTATTTCCTCTCACCGCTGTTATATCCTCTAGGTTAGAAGCCAGCAGCTGTCGCCCAGTGGTTTGTAACAGTGAGGTAAGTGCTAGGATAGTGGTTTCTGACAGGCAGTATTTTGGTATTATTTCTTTGGTTTGGTAGACAGCTAACACTGCCCTACTCCTTCACCAGCAGTCCTCCTTCCCTGAATGTGATCCTTGTTTGTTGAATGTGTTTACTGTGTGTATTGTAATAATTGTGTGGTGGATGATAAAATCCCCAACGTTCCCAACGTTTGGGTAAAGGCATTTGTGTGGCAGCTGGTTTATTTAGCATGTGCACTCACCTTTACTCATCCAGTGTATGCGGCCTTGGGCAGTTGCATCCTCCTCCTCTCCTGAGTCATTGGAAGGGTTTAATAATAGGTCTGATGTTTTCTCTGTTTTTCATCAGTGTGGAAATGTTAAAAAGAAATACCCTTGAATGAGTTGATGTGTCCAAATGTTTGACTCTGGTGTAGTGAAGATGAAGTCTATGATCAATTCCATTATATATTTTTTAATTATGGGAAAGGTTGTTAAGCTGGCACCACTCCACTATGGCCCTAACCTTAATATTGGCTTACTCATCGTCATTGGAGATAATATTATGCTGGTTTACCATATCAGCACACTGACTGCAAACCTGTGCTTGAAATGCCAAAATCTTAAAATTTCTGAACAAGCCTCAGAAAAATACTTTCTCCCTCCCGAGTATTTTTTCAGTTACTACATGACTTGAACTAAAATGGCTGTCAATCTCTTTTCAGTTCCGTAAAAAGATTTATGGAACAAACTTTTTATAAATGGCTGAAGTATAAACAATAGGTTTGAATGTATTATTGACATATCAGCAATTAGTAACATTCTACAATGTAACAAAGTCTACTTATACTGTACTTCCTCTACCTAACTATAGGTCTGGCATGTCAATTTACAGGTATAAGGGACACTTATTTCAATGCCTTTCCAGCACTCCTGCTGTTATCATTTCAAATATGGGAGGTTGCAGTGCACTTCAAAGTCAAAGTGTCTTGAACATGTTTGTAAGATTCCAAACTCACAGTATTATTTTGACCATTCCTGCACAGGCCCTGACAGACATAAAAATGTAGGTCTTAGACTGGAACAGCAAAGAAAATGTGGATGATGACCTTTTACCACAAAATACCTGGCACACTCTCATTAACATCAGTACTATACCATTTGTCTATATTCAGTTTTCTATACATTTAGGCAATTATTTATTATTCTAGAATATAATCCATAATGCTTTAATGTGTCACAGGTTCAAACTTTTTTCACAAGAACCTAACAACCCTTATCACTTTTGCTTTGGTCAAGATGCATTTTGCAGTGCAGGTAGATGACACACCCTATGAACACATCTCATTACAGTTTCAGACCAACAACTTTGTTTTCTGCCTTAGTATTTGGACAGGGCCATTGTGAGAGACACAATGTCATGTTGTCACTGGGTATTGGCATTGGCAGTGAACTGTAGTGTCATGGGCGATGATTAAGCAGCTTGTGGTAGACAGGGAGATGGGCCAAAGTGCCTTACTCATATCCAGCCTCATTGCTCTTGGTGAGTGCTCCCTTCCCAGGAAGCAGGAGCTTGACTGGCGCTCTGCTTCCCCTGACACTCTAAAACATCCATTCTATGGTTACAACCAGAGCCTAAGGAGATTATATACTGCTTTTTAAATGGTCTTGATAGCATCAGATGTTCCATAGACCCCACAATCGTTGAAATGTAGTCTGTAACGGTATATCTGAATCTAAAAAAGTAAAATATTAAGGTTTTGTACAATTTCAAAGAAGACTCCAGGTACTAAATGATTGTCATTATAAAGTACAGGCTACTACTATAAAGGGCAATAATCTGCTGTATTTATAGCAAATGTATGTATGTTATCTATGACATAGGTAGATACAGTATTAATATAATAAAAAGTAACCAACACCAGAAAATATGCCAAAATATAATTCCACATGGTATTAAGCAAAAGGAGAGACAAAAGTGATTAAGTAGTCTTGAATAAAAGTGCCTTTGGGCTATTCGTTGGAATAAAGTACACTAGAGACCTTGCCAGTTGCTATGGCTACAGGCTGGATTCCAGTGTTTTCCAGAGGGAAGTAATGGAAATAAGTGCAGCGGTCTCATCCTCCTCAGACAGAACGCTGAACTTTAATTTAACCTAGCATGTTCAACAGGACTAAATGCTAAAATAGCGCCAGCTCACAGAGGGCCATATGGCTCCTTATGGGAAGGCCAGCTGCTTGGAGATTTTCAAGGCCATAATCTTTATTTCACACCCTCAGCAAGTCGTTTTAATTTCTGACAAGGGACTCACAGTGTGGACAGTAGGGGGTGAAAGGGTGAAAGCTAACCACCTGTGCTCACAAGATTAAACTTCCTCAGTCACAGCAATGCACTGTGTAATGTTGATGAGTAATAGGGAAGCGGGAAATGTGAGTTGGTTCTATCTGGCTTTAGAGAACTACTAACGCATGTCATAGTAGCCATAGTCTTACAGCTAGCCCAAGGGGTGAGTAGACAGTATAAGTCAACAACTAGATCAGAACAGATTTCCGTCATGGCAGATTAGAGAACAAGCAAGCAGGGCAAGTGCCTCAGTGCCCCAACCAAATTTTTTTATATTAAGTTCCGGAGAAAATGCTATCTGTTGATTTGTCAGGAAACACGTATCCAAAAGGACATCAATATAAGTCAAACTGATCAAGATACAGCATTTACGTTAAATTGTCATTTTGCTGTTTATATGAATGTTCTTAAATATGGCTTTTTAACATGTGTATCAAATGTTGCCTTGTACACCATTGTGGATGTTTATCAGTCAATTTCATCCATTTAGTTTAGGTGCTAATGAGAAAAAGATTGCATTGAGCAACCTATGTTTGTAGTGGCAGCCTAACTAGTTTAGTGCAGATTGGTCATGCAGTTGCAGATGTTAAAACGAGCAGTTAATCCTGGGGTATTTTAGGTGGTGTGTGTCAGAGATTTCAATGGAAGTGATATTGTTTTACACAGAGTGTATTGTTTATTTTGGCTAGGTTAAGAAGATAGGTGGCTATTTATCTACTGTAAAATGTATGGCCTACTGTTTACTTAATGAGAACCATTCCTGTAGATTTAACAGTTGAGATCTGTATTCTGTTGGCTATTGTATTAAGAAACGCAAATGCAGATACATTCCTGATAGAACATTATTAAAAAAACGGTGTCATCATTCACAGAATCTTTGTTTTTGTTTCCTATCTATCACTATGAAACAAAATCCCTTACCAGTTTTCTGCATAGTTGCTGTTTTCACCAGGACTTCAAGAAAGACTTCAACAAATATTTTTTGCAAATCGAATTCGAAATGTTTGCGTCAAAATTCTGTAAACAAAAAGGGACCAATTCGCACAGTTGGATATCCACGAGTAAGATATGTTACCCAAACTCAAATGTCACCCATAAATGCCTCTTCACCTGATAAAAATGGTTTGCATATTTGATTGTGGATCGTGTTTCATTTTTATAGATTGTAAAGTATTTGTTTGTGAATTTTAAACATGTTTGTTTGAAGATTCTGAATAAAATGTGTGGACCGCATTTCCTATTTTTCAGATCATGATGTATTTGTTTGTAGAATTTGTGCAGTTGTGGATTTTTATGTACAGTTGTGCTCAAAAGTTTGCATACCCTTGGAATTGGTAATAAATGTACCATTTGTGAACAAAACATGAGCGAGCATGCAAAATACAACTTTTAATTTCTTATGGGATTCAAATTCAAATCTAGGTCATAACAGAATGGCACAATCATAAAACAAAACATCGCAACAATGAAAAAAATTAACAGGTCAAAAGTCTGCATACACAATGTTCTTCTTATTACTGTGCAGTGCCCTCTTTAGCATAATTGACAGCGTGCAGTCCTTTGTAACATTTGTTTATGAGCGCCCAAATTCATGTGGCATGAACCACATGTTTGAGATCTCCCCAGAGTGGCTCGATGATTTTAAGGTCAGGAGACTGTGATGGCCACTCCGGAACATTGACCTTTTTCTGCTGTAACCACTGGAGGGTCAACTTGGCCTTGTGCTTAGGGTCATTTTTGTGCAGGAAATTCCAATTGCGTCCGATGCAATGCATTTGTGCAGAAGAATGCAAATTGTCTTCCAGTATGTTCTGGCAACATGCTGCATTCATCTTTCCATCAATTTTCACAAGATACCCTGTGTATTTAGAGCTCACCCCCATGCTTCACAGTTGGGAAGGTAATCTGTTCACTATAGGCCTTGTTGGCCCCTCTCCAAACATAGCGTTTATGGTTGTGATCATAAAGCTCTATTTTGGTCACGTCTTTCCAAATTAGTGTGCCAGAAACTGTGAGGTGTGTCAAGGTGTTAGGTGTCAGGAATATTGTAGCCACGCTTATTTGTGGCATTGGTGCAGTAAAGGCTTCATTCTGGCAACTCCACCATGCAGCTCATTTTTATTCAAGAATCATAGTATTGTGCTCCTTGAAACAATCAAGTCTTTTTCCAGAACAGCCAGTATTTCTACTGAGATTACCGGTGGGATTTTCTTTGTATCCCGAACAATTCTTCTGGCAGTTTTGGCTGAAATCTTTCTTGGTCTACCTGACCATAACTTGGTACCAAGAGATCCCTGAATTTCCCACTTCTTAATAGGTGATTGAACAATACTGACATTTGCAAGGCTTAGGATATCTTTTTATATCCTTTTCCATCTTCATGAAGTTCCATTATATTGTTACGCAGGTATTTTGACAGTACTTTTGTGCTCCCCATGGGTCAGCATCTAGCCTGCATCCATGTGAGAGCTAACAAACTCATTGACAAATTATACAATACACTAATTGCAATGTAAAAAGCCACAGATGTGGGAAATTAACCTTTAACCTGGTATTTTGAACTCATCCTAGCGGGTCAACCGTGCACGACCAGAGACTATGTCTCTGAAACCTAAATCCTCCCTCGATCGTGGGCTAGCTACGAGAAGGGTGAGAGAATGGCCGCCCGGCTGGAGTGAGTGTTTGGAATGATCAGGTCCCTGGAGCCAAATTATGAACTTGGGAGGTCTGCAGTTACGGTTGGCTCTGCAGTTACGGTTGGACCTTATAGTAAACAGTTAAGAGTATGGTAGTTGGACAATTGTATAAGAAACCGGTGCGAGAAATACCGCAAAATGGCTGACGAGCTTTATAACACATGATGGGCACGTTAATCAAGGTAACAGGGTGACATACGGTGGTTGGACACCACCATTGTTCACTCTGGATCTGGCGTTTTTGCCAACTCTTAGGTTTAATGATGGGTTTGTGCGGGGGTACTTGCAATGGACAGACTAGAATAACATAACTGGGGTGTATCTTTGGGAGTTACTAGGTTTTCCGGTTAAAGGCGTTTTCATTTGCTGACAGATGCATGGTGACTGGGCAGATTCGAGGAATATGGCTGAGGTATTATATGGGAGTTGCAGAAGGTAAACTATAAAAAGGTTTGGAAAGCGTAGGCTCCGGTATGTAGAAAGTGGTGACTGATGAACGCTATAGAAAAGTTTGTGTTGAGTTTATTTATCTCTGTCTCTTTTTGCTCAGTTTGATGGATCATCCCTCTGACCACCCCCACCCTCCCGCGGAGTTCCGTCAGAGTTTTGCATCATCCCACTCTTCCCGGCGACGCAGCATCGCAATCGACATAGCCAACCCCGCTGGTGACCAAGATAGCCCCTGACGCGTTTTGCTCCATGTTGGGAGAGTCCATGCGGGTCAAGAAGACTAAAAGCGGGGAGAAGAACACACCAAATATGTAATCTCTGTTGGCCCAGCCATTTTTAACAGCGGATCAGGCTAGAGTGGTCCCTGAAGGTTACAATCACACCAGTGTGATTCGAATGTTTTGTTTAGAACACACCATAAGAACGTCTAGGTACAAGTGACGTAACAATGGCTGGTCAGACCGCACTTTTAATTACTCACATTTAGCTCAGTGTTTATAACTTTATTTTCTCATTGGAATTGTTTGAAGATCACGCAATAATATTTACCAGGTAGCAAGCATTCAAATCGAGACAAAATGGTTACTTACATACCAACAGGTATGCAGTTATGTTTTGCAAAAATAAACATATTACACAAAAACTAATGAAATTAGCGACTACTGTAGAGCATCTTACCATTTCCTGGAAGAGCTGACAAGTGGCATTGTTAACTATAGCCTCTGATCTTTTATGAATTGCCCCTGATCTCACATTGACCAAATGTAAATGCATCTATAATTCCGATCACGCTTTATGACAATGTATATGTGTAGGCCGTGAGCATGTAAATAGACATTTTCGTATAGCATGTTCATTCAAAACCTCATACTTTCTGTTTGAAGGGCAGCTAAGCCCCGAAAGTATTGTGATACTAACAATGCCTCTGGAGCTGACAACCAGTCAAAATCATTGTGTTAAAACTTTCTAGAAGTTACATTAACCATTTGTCGGCGCCGCTATGCTTTTTTTAAATCAAAGATAAAGTAAGGTGAGTAACTCTGAGACCTGATGGTCAGTCTTTCTGACTGATTTGGCATCCTGGGAAAACTATGATTTGTTCCTCCCCAATATATCACTGTAAAAATCCAGTGCACAGCAGTAACACATCATGCAGATACTAAATAACTACAGTGTGTGTGTGGGAATCCGAAGGATTCTGCTGTTGGTTGCTGACTTTTAGTAACCAGTTCAAACAAAGGATGTATTAGACTTTTTTCTACTTCTACCGCTCAATACACATTTAGAACCGTCACCAATCTTCATTTTCGCTGCCTTGATTTACAAGTCACACTTTGTTAGCTAGCGGTTAGCTGATGTTTGCTAGCTAGCTACAAGTGCTTGCAGTGCTTTGAATTTGAGTCAATGAGAGAAACTTGCAATTCAATGTATGTAGTGTTCCTTACCTGGCAAGGTGACTGTTCATGTCAACCGTCTGAAATGGCACTCAGCTAACGTGCGGTTAATCCAGTGTTTTTGTGGTGGTAGGTTTCGCACACAAAAGCTCAATTGGCAGATCTACTAGCGAACCGATAGCATAAACTAAAACAGTATTACAGCACTACTTTTGTTGTCCCCATCAGGCATTGCTCTTGATAAAAAATCTCAACGTAATCTTCAAAAAGAAATTTTCTGACTGATAGTATTTGTCAATTACTAAACGCAATAAACGGAATTCATAATCTGTCAAACTTTTGAGAGCTTCAGAATAATTACGTAAATAAATTATTTACACACCACCTATTGCCTGAGTTTGTGTATGTTTTATTGATACAACAAGTGAAGTGTGTCAGTATCGTTTGCGCTGCAATCTTTAGGAAAAGAAAAGCATATTGAAGATTGGTCTATTGGTAAATAAATATTCAATATAAATGTCTAACTGTTTCTACCGGTCGAGGTTTGCTAATATCAAATAAAGCTGCAGGTGAAATGTACTGTGACGTCATAATCACATTCTGGAACTCTAAGTAAGTACTGAAATCACGTGCAAAAAAACTCACACTGGGGGGCCTGGAAGAGGAATTTGGAACTCACACATGAAAAGGTAAAATTTATGAAGCTACTACTAGACATTCGACTGGACATTGGGTTGGGGAAGATTCCCGTGAGAATCAAGACGATAGCTGTTTATGTAGTGTTCCTGCAAGTGTAGAGACAGTTCCCCAGTTCCAGTTCAGTACATGCAGGAACGCTGACCGCCTGTGGGAGGGGTGCTGACGGTCAGAGGAGATGGACCAGAGAGCATCAGGCCGGTGAGATTATTCCTTAACACAACCCTGTTTTTTTTCTCTGACATGTTTAGAGAGTACAGGATGTAGTAGTACACTAGGTGGAAGCTAGATGATTTTGAGAAAGTATGGTAAATAGAAGTAATTTTTTAGGGTATCACAGTTTTAGGTACTGTAGTTAAGAAGATGCCATTGTTCCATGTCCTGATAGCACTAGTAACACTCCCATGTGGTCAACCTATTCTGGGGAGATTCGTGCAGGATTTCAAGCAGTTAGACTGCGGCAATTGGACTGCGGGATGGAGTATAAATTGTTCCTGCAAAATGCCAAAGTTGTTGGACAGCTGGTGGTTTGGCGAATAGTTGAGTTAATGAAGCTTTACAGGTTGCACCTTTTGTCCATGATCCGTCTGCGGTCATGGCCAAAGCATTTTGTGTTCTTTGGTGGTTCACTGAGATTGTTGTTAACCTGGGAAACAATTTTTGGGGTTTGATATACACTTGGGTGAACGCATCGTTGCATCATTACTGTGATTCTTTGGCGAAGTCCACTCTTTCAGCCCTTGATTCAGTGCCGACTCCGCGAAATAGAATTAGCCTTCCAGTGTTGTGCGGGTGGCTGGCATACGTGGAGGTATTTGCCTGACACTTTAGGATTCAATACAAGAATAATGTCCTACCTAATCTGAGTGAACAATTGGAAATTAGTACGATGATGCTTTCCTAGTTTGGTAAAATTATCATGGTTTTCTTACAAATTGTTAAATTATTGTGTTTTCTCTCTCCTTATATATTGTATAAATGGTAGAATGAAGAATCCATATGGTGATGGTCTTAAACGTTAAGAAAATACGCTGTTTCCCATTATGACTGGATTTGTATCCAGTATAGTCATGGCCTGCAACGAAGAATACATTAGCCACAGCCCGTTTGTTCCCCAAATGGCCAAAGCCCGTGAAAATTGAATTCCTGTTTACATGTTGAATTGGGTTTGGTTAAGTAATTTTGTTTAACTTTGTTCCTTGTTTACCTGATAACTGAGATAATACTTATGCTAATAAATTAGTGCCTGATACTTGTTATTGGAGTTTAAATTCTGAAATGGTACATTGACAAATGAAGTAGATTGATGTGACAGTGTTTTGAGATCCAGACTGAGTATCCTGGGGATTACTAACTGATTGTACCCTTTTTTAGTGATATCATACATATGTTTTGTGTTAACATCTCCATGAGAGTAATTTCCTTATTTTCCGACCTGCTATTACTGTGTCAACAGGTTAAGCAATTTCTTTACGGACATCAACATCATTGGATGAGAAGGTTCATAACTCTGAACCTTTGGTTAATGTGGGATATCGGCTCAGTTGAAAGCATGACATCACTTACTACAGAGCAGGACCATGTCAGATTTTATTGTGTGGAAACTTACGTTTCATTAACATTTTAAACAATTTGTTTGGCCTTTATGGCCTACCAGCAGTGGGTGATGTCCTGAGCTCCAGGAAGGGATGGCCTCAACCAACTTTTCCCATTAAATTAAAGTAGCCTATTACTGCAGGTTAAATTTGAGTGTTCAGACTGGTCTCACCTGTGGTAATTTCTCTGCCATGATTATATTTTGTTTTGGTATAATCAAATGTTAAGTGGAAGCTGAATATGTTTTCCTCTCAATAGCGTTCATGTTGAAATGCATGGTTTTACAACCGACTTGTCGTGAGGGTAGACCTAAAGTCCTCCTCCATTGTTCATGATTGGAACAGTCTTGAAGTCAGTGCATGGTATATGCATGAAAGTTCCGATTTTGGTTTTGGCTGACCGTTATTATTTAGAATAGTATCGGTCATCAAAACAGGTTGCATCGCAGTTGGAAATATTCCCTAATCTCTAGGTTAATTAATTGAGACATGATGTTATTGTTGTCACATTATATATTTTGGCCATTGCCTGTGGAAATGCACATTTTGATATGCTTTGGGTGTTGTTTCACTGAGTAAGACAACTTTGTAAATGGGTGTACAGATTCTAATTCCTTCACACGAGCGACCGTGTGGGACATTTGTAGTTTTTTAATTTGGTTTGTGGATGTTTTTATCGTTTTCGATTTTGTTTTTAATGTATATTCAGTTTGCGATTTCTTGCTGAATGAATATAAGATTCATCTTTACTCTCGGTTTTCTTCATGTCTATCCTGTAATGGTTCTGCTTTCACATGTGGTGCCATTTTCCGTTGTCTGACGTAAACTTATGAGTTAAAAGCGAATTAAATAGGTACTTAAAAGAATTGGGTATTCCTGTTTGCTTAGTAAAATTAGAAAAAAATCTGAAAATCTGTTATTGCCCCTTGTATACAGTTACAGTGTTTGTCTAATTTGGGTTTTTGGAAACAAATGTAAAACCTAATGGTTATGGTTGAGTAGAATACATCTTACAATTTCGATTTGGTTTAGCTAGTATGGATAGTGACTATGAGAATGTGACTGTTCAGTTTGTTGGATATTTGATTTGAAGAAATCATATTTATCACATGCATTATGGAATAAGTGGGTAAAAATGTGCAGGGAGCACATTTTGTTATTCCTTACATGGGTACTAAGTTTTGATGTATTTTAATTGAAACTGAGGTTTCAAGTTCTATTCTAGAAAACCAAGTTGAGAAGTTTTACATAGTCCAAATTGTAAAGAGAGGTGCAGACCACCTGGAGTGTGCTACTCACTCACACAAACTCCATTGTGGGGGGGCTGCTTGAGATGGGTTTTTGACTCGTTTGAACTCATTGGAGGAGAAACAGATTTACTGGTGACATCAACATTGGGTTTTGTAATTTGGCTACACTAATTACTTTGTGTTCATTATTCTGGTTTTGATTGGTTACGACCATCGGCTATCTCTCAAACAGAAAATAGGTCGAAAGCAAAATTGACACTGGGCTGAGACTTTCTTTAAAGTAGAGATTTTTTTGAGAAAATTGTAACTATTACTTTGAGAGTTTATCTAGTACAGAAGAGATTTGAAGAGTACAAAAAGATGGATGTTGTATCTGGATTCTTTGTTTCCCTGTGTAAAAGGGTAACATATTTATAGATCAAGATCTAGATTACTTTTTGTTAATTGAGACCCACACACACAATGTCTGGAGAGACAGGACAAATGGGGGGTTATGATTTATGTCAGATTTACAGAATATCTTTGATGTGCTAGGGTAAATAAGTATAGGCTTGGAGAAATTCACATTGGGTTTCATCTTGTTGTGAAATTAAAGGCTAAAGAATAGTTATGTTAGCTGAGCTTCAAGATGATGTCAAGTGTTTTGGATTGCCATGAGGTATTTGATCATTTATATGAACCAAAGGTGAATTTGATTGTAGTTCCAGGATAAAACAATCAGATGTAATTATATATCTACTGAGATCTGGTTTGCTGGGGTGCGGAAAGACAAACTGCACGACATCATACCATGAGGGTTGGGTCCATTCCAAGTACATCTCATCTGCTGTCCTAGTAGCTGAGAGAAGAGCCTGGGGTCGACGGCACACGCTACAGGAGTGCTTTGGTGGTTAAAAACTAGGCACAGTGAATTGAAGTCACTGATGGAAAAGTGAGCTTTTTGGTAGTAGTAACCATCACTTCCGACCCGGCCTACAATTATAGGGCTCTTAGATAAAACTGGTCATTTTGGCTATCACAAAGGAGAACACACAGAGTCTCCTGATCTGGCTGATGACAACAAGAGCTGTGTCATCGTAACCTGCATTTGAACTATGAAGGACAACACCTTGTAATATACATCTAACTTCTGGTACATCGGTCTGCCAAGAAATGGTTCATAACTGACTGTCTGATGTTTGGAGGAGCAGAACATTTTTTGTTGACTTTGGAAGTACATCTTATTGGAACTATGAGAGGACTTTTCAGCAAATCAAGCAATTGGCATTAGAAAACGTTGTACCAGTAACAAATTTAAGGATTTATTCTGTGATTTGTGTTTACACACCCATGTGTCGATGCTACATACCCCACACTGTCAGTAAATGTGTCACCTGAAAAAATTTCTTTGACCAATGTTTATAACATAAAAGCTTTTGCTGTACTATGTTATAGTTCTGTCATGAAAATGTATGGTCTTGGAGTTAATATGAAGGTAATGGTAAATGTGAATCCAGACATTTCAGGTTTGTTCCGTTCTCTGATCATTAGGGTAATGATATCAACAGAGTCATGTTGTTAAGGAGTGCTGTTTTGTTGCAGTCTATATCCTAATGAAGAAATTGTTGTAGGATTGATTCCAAGGGTTGATTTGGTATCAAGAGGATGGATTGTTGTGGTAATATCTTAGCTAATGTACATTGGAGACATGTTTGCTTATCTATTATCTGGTATGTAACTCAGGTCTTTGGTTGTGACACACATCTGAATAATGATCCAGAGGATCACTGGGTACTCTGACCATCTGCTCAACTGACTAAACCAATAAGGGTATCTGTCCTTTGTTCCTTAGGAATGTGGTCATTGGACGAAAGTAGGGGCAATTGGCCCTTTAGGTAAAAGCAACAGTTAACATTATGGCAGGAAGGATAAGGTAGGGGGACAACCCTCCCTTTGGGGAAAACCTGTGCGACCTATGATAGCTGGGAAGCATCTTACAACACCCCTTTTAACTGTAATAAATACTGACTTTTCTCCTTTAGAGGCTCCTCGAAAGATTATTCTGTAAGCGTTTGACGCGTCTCTTTTTGCAAATCAGTCCTTTTATGAGTGTCTATTGATGGAGTTGCCATCACACTGCTACTTATTTTTAAGTATTTTTTGACATCCTGTTATTCAGTGCTGTTCAAACTGTATATAAACTGTATATATCATATCCACCTAACTCATGTACATTACACCTGCAAAAATTACGTATTTGTTCATTCCAGCATCGTCTGCACTCTGCTCCAAAACACACACTCCTTTCAGGTTTCCTAAAGTTTTTAACAAAATGTTTTTTGTACATTTCTTCATTTAGAGTGGACTATAGTCTACGAATTACTGTTAATTACACCAGAATAACCAAAGAAGAGAGGCGGGTGAGATAAAGCACTTGTTACGAGACATGTTTTAAGGCCAGGTGTTTTGTGAGAGCACTTTGTGACAACTACTGATGTATCTGATTGATTGATTGATTGACTTGTACTGACACATGCCAAATCAGTTGTTAACACTAGAACTGCCATGGCTTTTAGAGGAATTATAAAAATTATTTTGTTTTATTGGAGGTCTTCTGAAACAAGAATAAGAAAATAATGACAATTTCAGACAACACAGGCCATAGTATTTTGGTTTCATAAAAAGGCTCTAAATTTCTATTACATGAAAATCCACCAAATTTAAATTCATGATAGATATATCCATGAGAGTTTTTTATTTTTAGGCCCACTGCATTGTGGGACTGTTGACGTGCTGTACGCTGCTTGCAGTACATACCCGAAGCTAAGTAGCATTATTATGCCTTTCCACTGTAACTGTTGTAGCTACTTCACGGAGGAGAACTGTCGTTTTCAGTTAAAGAGAGCAGAATTAGAGGCTTGGCTTCAGACGCAAATGTCAGGCAAGGATTATTTTAGTGTACAATTGGGAAAATCTGCGTCTGTGCCACCAGGAAGAAAAATTGTGTTGTTAGCCCCCCAGCACAGCTCCCGCAGCCAGGCAAGAACTTTCTCTTGGTCATTGGGAAGAAATGCCGTCGACCAGTTAAACCTGGGTCGCTGCTAGAGCCGATTAAGATTTTCAACAGGTTTTCCCCACTTCAGTCAGAGGCAAGACCCGAGCCGTCTTCGAAGGGGAATGATCGACAGGCATTTTCTACCTGTGGCCCAGAAAAACTAAACACTTTAATAATCGGCGACTCCATTACCCACTGTATTAGACTAAAGAATCAGCCAGAGATCGTACACTGTTTACCGGGGGGGGCAGAGCCACCGACGTAGCCGCAAATCTGGGGTTGGTGCTAGCAAGTTCTAAAACTGGCAAGTATAGAGTACAGAGATATTTTTATTCACGTTGACACCAACGAAGTTAGAATGAAACAGTCAGAGTTTACGAATCAGAACATAGCATCAGCGTGTAAACTAGCTAGAAAGATGTGTCGGCATCGAGTAATTGTCTCTGGCCTCCTCCCAGCTAGGGGTAGTGAAGACCTCTATAGCAGACTTGCACATTTCAATCGCTGGCTGAAAAAAGAGTTCTGCCAGTCGCAGGAGGTAGATTTTGTAGATAACTGGCTCTGTTTTTGGGACTCGCACAGATATAGGGTCAGGCCTGATCTGCTGAGGAGCGACGGACTTCATCCTAGCTGGACTGGTGCTCTTCTTTTATCTAGGTAAATTGACAGTATGTTCTCCAATAGCCTCACCATGTGATACCATGAAGGACAGGCTGCAGGCTGTTAGCCAGTCTGCTGGCATAGTGGAGTCTGTCAATAGCATAGCCAGAGTAGTTAGTACAGCATTGCCTATTGCGACTGTGATTCGTTCCAGACTGAGAAATGTTTGAACAAGGAAGTGCTAACAATAGCAACCTTATTATGATAAAACCTTCTTCCATCTCGGTCACAAATAAAAAGGACTATATTACCTCGCATCTCAAAATGGGACTCCTAAATGTTAGGTCACTTGCTCCAAAGGCAATTGCAGTAAATGAATTAATCTCTGATCATAAACTTGATGTTATTGGTTTGTGTGAAACATGGCTGAAGCCTGATTAATTTACTTCCCTAAATGAGGCCTCTCCTCTTGGCTATGTTAGTGATCATATCCCCCGTCCATCCTGAAAAGGAGGGGGTGTTGCTAATATCTATGACAGTAAATATAAATGTACTCACATCACTGGTTTTCATTCTTTTGAAGTTTTGCTCATGACAGTTATCCAGGCTGATAAATCGTTTTACATAGCCACTATTTACAGGCTGCCCCAGGCCATATACAATGTTCCTCAGTGAGTTTCCAGAATTCTTGTCTAACCTTATAGTCATGGCAGATAGTATTGTAATTTTTGGCAATTTCAATATTCATATGGAAAAGTCAAATGACCCTCTTCAAAAAGCCTTTGAAGTGATAATTGACTCAATTGGTTTTATCCAACATCTCAAATAATTTCACCCGTAAATCCTGGAATATCGGATCACCGTCTTATTATATTTACCATAAAAACAAGAAGTCCACTTGCTCCACAAACAATGAGTTTCAAAAGCCGCACTATAAATTCTCGGACTAAAAAATATTCTTTCAAGCTTGCTCATCAGCGACAAAGAAAATAAATCTGCAAAACAATCTAATCCAAGATCTTAACTAAACACTGCGAAATACTTGAAATACGGTTGCACCACTAAGAAAAGAAAATACGCAACAAGAAACTGGCTCCCTGGTACACAAAATACTAGAGCACTCAAGCAAGCCTCCAGAAAATTGGAGCAAAAGTGGCGCTCCACCAAGTTGGAAGTATTCAGACTTGCCTGGATAGAGAGCACACTTAAAGCGTTTTCTCCAACCTGATTGAGGTGAACAAAACCAATCAAAAATGTCTCTTTGATACAGTTGCAAAGTTGACTAAAAAGCAACGCTCAACAACTTTAGCTGTAATGAATACAGGATTTTTTTTCATGAAAAGATCATCACCATTAGAAAACAAATAACTAACTCCTCAAATAATTACAGTTCCCAAAATCTCAGTTGTCTTGAGAATGTCCTGAACCTCCCTGACCAGGTGTCAATGAGGACACTGGAACCTTTTGATCCCGTATCGCTCGACACATTCACTACATTTGTAATGGGTTCTAAACCCACATATTGTCAGATAGACCCAATTCCAACTAAATTACTCAATGAGCTATTTTTGGTGCAAGGTCACCAAATCTGATCAGGATCCAGAACTATAGGCCAATATTGAACCTCCCATTCCTCTCATAAACCTTAGAAAAATGTGTTTCCCAACAACTGAACACTTTCCTGAAGACAAATAAAATTTATGAATTGCTCCAGTCCGGTTTCAGACCCCATCTGTCACGTCCTGGCTATGCCCCTAGCCATCTTTGCGCTGGCTGGGGCCATAGTCAGGACATGGCCAGAAAAGGTGCCTCTAGAAGAGAAGAGGTCTGTAATTTTTACCATAGGTACACTACAACTGTGAGATGGAATCGACAACAAAAACGCAGAAAATCTCATTGTATGACATTTAAATTATTGATTTGCATTTTATTGCATGACATAAGTATTTGATCACCTATCAACCAGTAAGAATTCTGACTCTCACAGACCTGTTAGTTTTTCTTTAAGAAGCCCTCCTGTTCTCCACTCATTACCTGTATGAACTGCAACTGTTTGAACTCATTACCTGTATAAAAGACACCTGTCCACACACTCAATCAAACAGACTCCAATCTCCTTCCCTCAGTAAGAGCATTGAAGATGGGTAGTGGCTGGGTCTTCCAGCATGACAACGACCCGAAACACACAGCCAGGGCAACTACGGAGTGGCTCCGTAAGAAGCATCTTAAGGTCCTGGAGTGGCCTAGCCAGTCTCCAGACCTGAACTCAATAGAAAATCTTTGGAGGGAGCTGAAAGTCCGTATTGCCCAGCAACAGCCCCGAAACCTGACTGATCTGGAGAAGGTCTGTATGGAGGAGTGGGCCAAAATCCCTGCTGCAGTGTTCAAACCTGGTCAAGAACTGACAGGAAACGTATGATCTCTGTAATTGCAAACAGGTGTCTGTACCAAATATTAAGTTCTGCTTTCCTGATGTATCAAATACTTATGTCATGCAATAAAATGCAAATTCATTATTTAAAAATCATACAATGTCATTTTCTGGATTTATGTTTAAGATTCCGTCTCTCGCAGTTGAAGTATACCTATGATAAAAATTATAGACTTCTACATGCTTTGTAAGTAGGAAAACCTGCTGTGACGGTGAGGTGACGGACAGCTCCGTCATCTGCTTTCCCTGTCTTTCCAACTGCCATGAACTCATCCCGGTCTCCTTCATTTGTCTTGTCTCCAATTGTCACTCACACCAGGTCCCAATTAGGTCATTAATATATGTTTAAATGTTTCTCCTCTGTTCCCCTCATTTGTCAGACATTGTTCCATGTTACAATGTTACTATGTGTCCCGATGTTTAGTGGTGAGTTTCGTTTCGTTGTGTTTGCTTTCCCTCAGTGTTATTCTCAAGTGCTCTGTGTTTTCTGTTCTTTTGTGTTTTCAATGAAAGACCTCACGACTGCCTCACTTGCCTGCACCTGGTCCGTTCCCTCCATGAAATCACAGTCGTTACACCTGCAAAATCAGCAGTGTATCAAATACTTGTTCTCCCCACTGTACAGTGAGGGGCGTGTTTACCTAGCAAAGCCAAGACAGTAACCCCCATGCCAACTGGTGAATGTAAACATTCCTGTGGTTATCAGAGTGCAACCTACAGAGAGAATCTAAACAGGGAGGTTTCTGTTATTCTCTTTCTAGGCACATTCACTTCCAGTGAAATATTTTAGTTGTTAATGCTTAGCTCCCACACTGATTTGTTATTGTTAACAATTAGGTATGAGAATAACTTAGCAAAAATTAGGTTGCTGTACTGTTATTTAGCCAAAACAATTGCTAACTCAGCACACATGAGTAGGTACTTTTGGACTGTAGCTAGCTACTATATCTAACATTTTGCTGTCACTTGTGTCCTCAGTTTATTCAGACCATATCTGTCTGAACAAACAGACAGATATGGTCACTGATGGAATGGACAGGAACAGTAAAGACAATAGACTTTTGCTCCAAATTGTCCACAGTCTCCCTCAGTTTAAAAACATACCACCACCAATTCATCACAAAAGAAATTCCACATTAATTAAAGTTCTGACCTGTAAAGTCATCCATCAGTGACAATAGCATGTAGAATATGTCATATCTCAATTGACTGGGTTTGTGTTATACCATCCAAATCATATCAAATAGAAGCATTGCTGTGAGGGCGAAGAGACAAATGGCCGGTGGTGTAACTTGTCCTTCTCCATAAGTGGCACCATTGCAGTTACATGCAGTCACAGTGATGCATATACTTTGACACGATTGTTAAATTTGCTGTTCCAAATTAATGCTGTACTTTTTTTGTGGGTCAGGAATTTCTACCAGTTTCTACAATTTCTGTAGTCATCCACATACCCACTCCTTCCTATGGCAGTAGTAGCTATGAGTCACAACTGTATTTGTATGCGTGGTGCTCATACTTCCCCATTAGACAAACATCATAAATATCGGGTTATAATGCATGCATATAATTTGATTTATGCAAATTCATCATCATTATAAACATATTTGTTATGGGTTTTCAAATGGTTTCAAAAGCCATTGAGTCATTTAGTACTCAAAAGAACACCAGCCAGCATTGAGCTAACATTGAGGGGATGCATTCATCAAGATGACGTGCATCCTAAATGGATGTGTTCTGATCTTGCAGGTGCACTTGTTTAGCAGCATTGCCTTCATTTTATCCAAATGAGACCCCAGCCTCACAGTTGCATTGTTGTGTCAGGCGCAATATGTGGCATATGTAATTTGTTAATTACCACTGACAGGAGCCACGTGCTTCTGAGCAATCAATCTAACAAGGACGGATGCGGTGAAGAGCTTTGTGTAGGACTCGAGTGAGAGACAGAATCCATAAAAACATCAGCCTCTCTCTGAAAGTGAGAAAAGTACAAAAAAAGCATGAAAATTGAATTCTCAGGAAGATGGTAATTGTTGTGTCAGTATGGGTTTGTGCTTTGTTTCCACCAGAATAGATGGATATCTCAATTATTTGTTTATATTTTGTGAGAGGCCTAAAGTAATTTAACTGTGACAAAGAAAAAGATAATGACATTTTATATTCTGATACAGTACAAAGATAATGACTTAATCTGAATGAGTTGATGGGATTTGAAATATATATTTTTGGGTGTACTATTTTAAAAACAAAGTCATTATTCCAGAGCAAGATAATTGTATATGAAATTAACTTGCATAACTATACTTGTGTGAATTTGTATAAGGCTTGCCTTATATAAATAGCGCTTGTGCTATACGAAGTAGCACAAACAACAAACTATAAGTAGCCTCTACAAGAGCAAATCGGTCAGAGTAACGACAACTGGGTCAGTAATGACAACCTGGTACAGAGTAATGACAATTGGAAAAATGACAATTGGTACTGAGTAACATTGTCGTGGAAATCACTGAATGGGAAAGGCACAGAGACTGTAGATTCTTTTGACAAGTAAAGCTTTATTCAAGATTTATAAACCTGGAGCAGATAACAACACTCTCAACAGAGTCATGTCAAAAGCTCACCCTTGAAGGTTGAGCTCATGGCCTATATACATTCAGTACAGCCCACAGTGTAGTCTGATATTTGCACACAGAAATGGAGTCTGGGAATAAGATCGAGTCGAGTAGATTAGCAACTAACCTGGAGTGACATTGTCTTAACAGATGCTGTTAGGCTGCCTGAGCAGATATGTGTGAGGGTAATCTAGCACTTTCAACAACCTCTAATGCTGAAGTGACGGCATATGTCACCAAGGGCTTCCCTTTGGAGGAACACTGGGCAGAGCCATCCACAAAGACTGACTTCTTCCACTATGGCAGCACAGTCGTGAGGGTCACCATCATCATCTGCATGCAAAAGAGTAGCAGGGTTCAGAACTGTGTATCTCTTCAGTCATTGTCAAGAGAATGTTTTGGTAGTGCAATAACCTAGCAGGGTGCAAATGTGCTGTCTTAGCCTGTGAAATGAGAGAATGAACAGCATGTGGAACATGAAAAATGAGAGGGCTCATGGCAACAATGTCTTCACAAGCCAGAACAGCCTCAGTAGCTGCGGCACCTGCCTGTAGGCAGCAAATTAGAGCCCGAGAGACTAGATCCAAATGCTTGGAGTAGTACGCCACTGGCCGCTGCTTCCCACCATTTTCCTGTATCAAAACAGAAGACATTAACCCATTTTTGTCACAGACAAAGAGGTTAAACAGGTAAACCTAAACAGGGAGAGGTAGACAAAGATTGTTTGAGACGATCTAGAAAAGTCAGTCCGTCTATGGTCCAAAAACTTTGCCCTTTATGGTCATTTTGTGGCCATGAATGAGATCAGACAGAGGCTGTGTGATTTCAGCAAAATCTGGAAGCCAGGCTCTGCAGTAGCCGGCCACACCCAAAAGGCTCATCATTTGGGCTTTGGTTATCGGTTTAAGGAGTTCCAGCACTGCGTTAATGCCTTCTGAACCCAACGATCTTCCATTTTACGCGTGATGTCATGGCCTAGCCACCTCACAAATTGTTGGACAAGTGGCAATTTTGTATCAGTTTCGCAATCCTTCTGTGTCTCAGAGCACAGGAGTAAATCATCAACATATTGTATGAGCTTACTTCCAGCTGGAGGTACGAAACATTCCAAATTTTGAGCAAGCACTGCTCAGAAGACAGCTGGAGAAGCTGCGTACCCATGAGAATTGCCACAACAGGGACGACGGACCAGGTCCATCACTTCCCACGGAACGTAGAAGCAAACCAGTATTGAGATTCTTTTGCCACAGGAATGCTGAAAAATGTGTTAGCCAAATCTATAACTGAGAACCAATTTGCAGCCAGTGGAACATCAGATAAGACAATGACAGGGTTGGGAACGACAGGGGAACGAGCATGTTTTACTCCATTAACAGGTCTAAGATCTTGCACAAATTGCCAATCTCCATTAGCTTTACGAACAGGAAGGATGGCAGTGTTGCATGGAGAATCGGGGCAGAGTATTATGGCACCCCTCCATACCAGGGAATCATGAACAATAGCAATCCCTTCTTCAGCTTCCTTAAAAAGAGGGTACTGGGCCCTACTGGGCCTAAACGTGGATTTGGGTGTGACTGTGAGAGGCTGACCAACTTTTATCAAACTTTAGCCCACAGTGTATCAGGAAGAATTGGTGCTGAACTGGAATATCATCTACAGATAAAGGCATAGTTAAAGACTCATTATTACACCAGAACCATCTACAGTGTGCACAGTTTCATTAGACCTGGGGAAATTCAACATGGAGTCATGCATGATAACGGACATTGCAGCACCAGTATCTACTAGCAGATTTAAATAAAGGCTTACCTTCAATCAGAAGGGTAACACAAGGGGTATCTTTGGACTTGGTAAATCTCTTAAGGAACAGCTTCTGTAAAAATGTGTCAGCTGTCTCCGCTATACTTCAGTCATCCTTAGGTTTATTGAGTGTAACATTGTGTGGTTAACAACACTCTTAACAGAGTCAAGTCAAAAGCTCATCTTTGAGGTTGAGCTCATGGCCTATATACATTCAGTACAGCCCACAGTGTGATCTACATGTCTCACTAGCTTCTATGCAACCTTCAGCTTAGAAAGATAACAAGATGTATACAGCCCATGAGAAGTTTAGCCAAAACTATAGCTATCTATTGTAGGCAAATGCTGTACAACTGAGCAGATAATGGCCTTACTAATTTATTGGGTTCTACTTAGAATAAGCAATATAATTTCATTGTACTATGGAATATGGAAATTTCGACCACAGTAATGAAAACTGGGTCAGAGTAATGCCACATGTTTACTGGTACTCAAGAAAAAAAATATTCTGGCAGAAATTGTAACATGACGTTAAAAACGGATGCCCTGCAATATATTATTACCAGGAGGTATAATATACACACACCCCAAGAGAGCCCATATGCAACAGAAATAATAAAGTTAATTCAAATCAGATACGCTTTCTACAAACTACTGGACAGTTAAGTGCTTTAGAACAGCGGTTCTCAAAAGTACCACCTCTGATCAAACTAAACCATCTAAGTAGCACCATCTCAAAAAAGCCATAAAAATATATGGCCAATTTAACTAGTATGTACTTGTTTGACTGTTAGATGTTAGTTCATTTATGCATTAAATATAATTTAGAAACTGTTGGTTGAAAACACAAAATTGTGTGGGGCTTACCTACTATATCAATCTGAGGGCTAGCATGTTTTGATTCTTCTTGCGCATTAGTAAGTGGAGTAGAACAGTTACTTATGGTGGACTTGCATTGCTTGAAATCGTTATGTTTTCTTTGAATGAATTAAACAGACTTGACTTTAAAGGGTGCATGTTTTCTTGTCAAGTGTCTTCACAAATGTGCTGGCTTCATGCTGTCTTTGCTGAGAATATCACAGCACACAACACACTGTGGCCTTGGCAAACACCACCTTTCAGTTTACGGTGATGCCCTCATTGCTACTAGGTCTTCCAACATAATCGACAGCTCCAATATGAACTCCAGGACTTGTGATGGAAATTTCACCGATAGACACTCAAAGGAGTAAGACAGAGACAAAATTCTCTTGGCACAATTAGTAGTTTATTTGCAAATAGAGAGACGCGTCAAATGCTTACCGAATAATCATTTGAGGAGTCTCTGGAGTAAATTACATGTACAGCTCGTATTTATAACAGTCAAAGGGGTGTGGTATATTGCTGCACCTCTGTGCTAACTCAATAGAATACATTCCTTTTGTTCTATTACCACCTAGGCCTGGTACAAAGGGCATACTGTCCTTCTCCACATGGGTAACCTCTTCAACTCATTTAGGGCTTACAGCATCCTGCCATATTGTTCCCTGTTGTGTTTACCTAAAGGGACAACTGCCCCTACCGTCCCCCACAATCACATT
>JACXGJ010008163.1:0-28071 GCA_016801105.1 Esox niger | reverse complement strand
ACAGGGAGCAGAGAGGGACAGCCTCACACATGCTACCACAGGGAGCAGAGAGGGACAGCCTCACACATTCTACCACAGGGAGCAGAGAGGGACAGCCTCACACATTCTACCACAGGGAGCAGAGAGGGACAGCCTCACACATGCTACCACAGGGAGCAGAGAGGGACAGCCTCACACATTCTACCACAGGGAGCAGAGAGGGACAGCCTCACACATTCTACCACAGGGAGCAGAGAGGGACAGCCCCACACATTTGTGAGGTCAGAAGGAAATGCCATTGCTTCAGCAAGTCCAAAGCTGTTCAATTCTTCAGCAAGAACTAAACATCTGCTGTGAAACGTACAAGCGTTTCAAAAATGACATCAACCGCCTTTTAAAGCAATGTTATTAACTCCCCTTTCTCATCTTCATCACTTACAGCAGGTGTATGGGCCAAAGGTCATCTTCCCTTCTGCTTTTCGGAAAAAGTTAACACTCCAGAGCTAATGCTAAAACTCCAGAGCTAATGCTGCTTGGTGTTTCACGCTAACCTCTGTTTCCAGACAAATCTACAGCACCACTTCCATTTACATAGACTGTCTATGAGACATGAATTCACACTATACAAGTGGCTTTTGCCGCCGTTCTGTTGCTTTACTAGCCACTATTAGCGCCTCTTAAAACAATCACATCAGGGACAAACAAGCAAATTAATGATCAACAGACTTACAATTGGTCTGTTTGAATCTATTATGAAGTCCAGCCTGGACAGGATGTTTCTCCTCCGGTTCCAGAACTATTAGTAACTCTCCACAGGAGGCTTTGTGTTCGCACAGTCTGCCAGCAAAAGCAGTTTAGAGGCTTCACAGAAAGATACATTCGAAAGATAGCCTCCAAACAAAACAGTGACAACACAAACTCCCTCGTAAGTAAAGCAGTGTTCTGGCCGGCACGCACGCAGGCACGCAGGCACGCACGCATGCACACACGCACACACGCACACACGCACCTTCCCTCCCCCTCACTCGTTACTGCTGGCTGACACACTTGGGCCTAAGTGTTTATGGGTTTGAGTCGTTGTGTTTACTGGAAAAAGTTCTCTCCCTTTCTCTATTCCTGTAAAAAAGTGTTCCCACCCATCTCTAAAAGTAGGTGAAAAACCACACAGGATTGTTTGATTCAAACCTTTTGTTTTTTGGACCAGGAAATCAAACTGTGTGTGTGTGTGTGTGTGTGTGTCTGTCTGTGTCCGTCTCTCAGATGTGGTGTCTGACTGTCTGAGTTTATGGATGAACACAAGCAGTATTACTCAAATAGACAGAAGTACGTACACTAATCACCGGAGGAGTACTGTTAAGCCTTTTGTCATTCAGAACCTGAACAAAGGAGCGCTGAACGGACGGGATGTTTCCGTGGATCCGTAAGGGGATGGTGCCTACACGAGACAGGAGTGTCTGGGCTGTAAACTTATGGCGGATGCATTGTGTAATGCTTCGCTCCTCCAAGTTAAAAAGCCGCTGCACCCCCACCTCTATAAATGTAAAGCTTTATCTTCGTAGGGGGGGGCTTTTTGAAATGCTCTATCAAACGACCGTATCAAGGCCGCGTGAGGACGGCGTTCCCATTTTACGCGCATCGACGTCGTCCGGCTTCGCTTACCTCCCCGTTGGCCTTGCCGATGGGCGAGTTGAGGATGAAGTCGGGAGGGGCGACGACGTCCACCAACGCTACGGCCTCATCCTTTAGCTATTAGGGGGAGAGGAGAGAGGGATTAGAGGGAGGAATGGTGTGGGAGGCGGATGAGTATAAACAGAGACGAACAGTGCCATGAATGGCACTTTAAAGGAAGCCCTCCGTTGAGAGCTCGTCCCGCTCATTCCTCCTAACCAAACATGGGGATAAATCATCCCTTCACAAAATGTAAGGGGTCATTTACGTCAACATCCTTTGTCAGAGTGAACTAAGTGCTCATACACACTATCAATGTCATTCATGCATTTGCAAGTGCTGGTTTGTGAGATCTGACCTGGGCGCAGAGGGTCAGGATGGCTCGCTGGATCCAATCAGCAGGCTCCCAGCCAGAGAAATAACCACCTGGGGAAAGGCACACACAGACTATAACTATATGAAGTAATCTAATGAACTCAACTGTTCCAAGGACAGAATCCTCCGGAGATTCACACCCAGGCCAGTTTCTATTGAGTGTCTCAGGGTAAGAGTCCCGGTCGACAAATCGGGTGAAACCGCTCCAACGTAAACATATTCACTGCAATCTAAAACCAAAGACTGTTCCCAGATCTCCTATTCTGACAGGGTTTTTGGGTGCAGCTGGAGGGGAGTTAGAAGGTGACTGTGAACTGACCCTGGTACAACGTGGCCATGTGGTTGTTGAGGGACCACAGGCCGTAGAGGGCGCAGAGCTGTCTAAGAACAGGTCTGAGACCAGGCGGAGTGTCGCCGTCACAGGTTTTGTCATGGAACCTCTGCAACACGGTGTGTTCTATGTAGACGACGGACAGGGAGCGGCAGTAAAACACCTGTGTGGAGAAAGAGGGAGATGAAGAGAGACTAAGGACACAAAGACAGACCAGGCTGGGAACGTCACACTCGGAGCTACATGCACGTCGTAACAACGCTGTCCACGACTCGGAACAAAAACCTTAATGCCTTGATCCTTTTGAACCTTCTGTGTTTACTTTGAATGTTTCATCACTTGTTATTTAAAAAAAAAAATCGGACTCATTTTACATTAGCTTTGACGTAAACAAACGTTTCCCAGAGCAGTGAAGCCTTTTAAAATGAACCAAAACTGAACTGGGAGAACTAAGAGTTATCGGAATCCAATATCCAGACACCACAAGAGTGAGACTGAGCATGTGCGAGTACCCACACACCTAGCGATTATCACCCAACTCTGGTGTTAAAAGCTGGTGCCTCCCCTTCTATGTGGCCCTGACTGGACAGTGTCCATCCTTCCGGTGCCATGTTGGCAAAAAGAACACAGATCCTCTCCCAAGCCTTTGAACTCCCTTCTTCCCCTCTGCCAAGGTCCCTGTAACCCGGCCCAGTGCCATAGCTCCTAGTCAGGGCATTAGATAGCTCTGGACCCAACATTGAGGGGAAATAACACACAGAGAAAAAGACTCAACACACTGACCGCATAAAGTTAGGAGTTTGGCAAATAGGCACTAAACAGACTACAGATGAAAGATTTGCTGGTCACTCTAACAGTTCAAATGTGTTTTTGCAGTAGAGCCACTAGAGGACTGCAAACGAAGGCCAATTGCTCTTAAAAATTTTACTAAATAACTTATAGAGTTCAAAAGTTATTTGAAATGACCAGTACTACGTAGCACAATACCTACAAACAAAGAAGCCTTCTTAGAGTTTTCATTTGGTACTTCACCCTCTGAATTGTTGCAGAGAATTGTGTTGAAGGATTGTGCCGATTAGTAACAGTGGGTTTCTGTGAAGGATGTGTGTCACAGGCAGTCAAGAGGAAGAGTGGCTTTATCAGGCAATAAGGGCCATCTGCCAGCAACAAACGGGATGTCAAAACACGCTGCGGTGGATCTGATTTATCAGTTATAAACACATCTGTTATTAGAAGAGCGTGAGTTAAGGATAAAGCAGACATGAACTGAGCGGATACAGGGTGAGGACAACACTTCAGACAGACATTCTGAGCCAACTGGCCTGGGATAGCTGCCAATGGAACCAACACACACCCATAAGGAGAGAGAATGTAGGAGAAAAGGATGAGAGATTCACAGACTAGATGGCACAAAATCATCCATGTCTTTGTCTCTGTCTTTCAGCCTCTCCGTCCCTCTCCTGGCCTCCCCCTCAAAGACACAAACTCGAACCCTCAGTTCATAATCACACAGGACAGAGGAAAGCAAAAAATTATCACATTTAGTAACGCTCATTGAGCGTGTGTTTATGTTGACATTCTTACATATGACCGTAGCAGGATTTTTAGAGTCTTAAGCTGACATAGCTTTAAGCCACCTATTCAACGTTATTTTTGAACTAGCAACCTTATCTCATTCTCAGAGCAGTGCAGTGTGGTCAGTTCCTCTATGTCAACCAGCATTGTACTGACAGGAATTTGACAGGTTCCATTAATGGACAACCAGGTACAACATATTTTCATCATGTCAGTACCATGAAGATAATGTTAGAAATATTACATCAGTAGACTTCATGGTTACTTTCAAGGCTCGCTGATCAGCGACTGTATCCCAAGAACTGCAGGATGCACTACATTAATAGACTTGCCTGCAAAGGAGATGCAGAATCCCAGAGAGGACTTATGAGAAACTGAAAAGACAACTGTGTATTGTTTACATGACAATAGAGAGGCTGATTGTGAAAAGGACTAGTAGTTCGGTGTTTTATCTGATCAGTGTGTGTGTGCGTCTTTGTGCATACTATTCACCTGGCTGTTGTTGCGCGCCTCAAAGTCGGCCTTTCCAGAGGCCTTCTCCTGGGCCAGTCTCTTCTGGCTTTCCCTCAATAGGAAACACACCAGCCACTTATACGCTGCCAACGGCACTGGGGTGAGAATAGAAACCGGGATACGGATACACTTCAGAGAGTAGAAATCACATCAACCGCTAATATATCCAGTACGTCTCCCCGCTGAAGGCTGACTAAACAGGGTGGATCCTGGTCAGCCTCTGGATGGGAGATCATTATGCTCCTGGGAGTTGTGTTTGAGGGCCAGTAGGGGGCACTCTGTCCCAGGGTCTAAAGATATAATTCCAACACCCCAGGGCAGTGATGTGGGAGCTTGCCCATGACAGGTTGCAGCCTTTGGATGTGAAGTTAAACAGATGGATGTAGGCACATTTATCCCTTCCCAACCATGTATGAATGTGTAAAATACTGCTGGCACTAAACGTATGCAATCAATAATTAATGTTAGTAGATTAAGCTATTGTTGAAAGTGACTAAATGCTAGGCTTTCACACATAACGGAGATAGCGGCTCTGATAACAGCATTATTTGGCTAGTTGTATGCCGGGTTTGAGCAAGTGCAGGTGTGTGCGCACAAGTGTGTTGTTTCAACAGCTTTTAGGGCCAAGTCACGACAGGGAGTGTGTAATACGACCATGAGTAACGACAAACATATGATCCAGGAACAATAAGTAGGTGGATATTGAGAAGATTTCTGGTTTTAAGAAACAGACACACCCCCAGCATAGCATGCAATGGAAGATTCAGATAAGGAAAGAAGAATAACAGCAATAAATTGGGGAACTTGATTTAGTGTTTTAGATAAAGCTGCACTCTAAAAAGTAAAAGGTTATTGAAAGGTCCTTTACGGTTCTTCACTTTGTGGGGAACCCGTATAAGTTCCTCTAAGAATACCTTTTTAAACAGCTTCTCAAAGAACCATTTGAAGAACCTTTCGGGGTGGAATTTTGAGCGGGTCGGTTGTTCACATGGTCCTTTGAGTAACAAGTATTTATTTGAAATGTTTCTAAGAAGAACTTATTGGGGTTCTCCCACAGTTTAAAAGTAAAGGATACTCCAATTACCTTTTCTTTTTTGGAGTGTAGGTACCAAGAAAACTCACAGGTTGTTTCTGAAGAGGGCAAATGACAAAATAGGGAAAAAAAAACAGACCACAATCAAAGTGTAGAGAAAGAGAAACTTCATCAACGGGTTCAGCAGTGGTGGGGCCTGTTGTTTCGTCAGCTGCATTAGAAACTCGGGACTGGTGTGGTATCCCATCATAACAGGAAAGGATGACTGTCTCTATAGCAACGGTGACAGTATGTTTCCAGCATGTGGTAGCAATCGGCCCAGTTGAAGTCAACGAAAGTGCACACCTGCACTGAAATGCTATTCTTCCACCTCGTACAGCACACTTCTTTCTCCTTATTACCCAGAGACATGTGCTTGGTCTTCACTGTGACAATACAAACAGTTGGATGGTGACAGACTGTGGCTAATCCGCTACAAAAAATGTCTGCCTTTCTCCCTCTCTTCCACTGTTCGATTCATCCAATGAGCAAGCAGAGCTGACCTGAGTAGCTAGGCGACCAGCAGGCTCAGTCCCCCTCTGTGGTATGATGTCAGTAGATTGACCAGATGTTTTGCAGATGGGGGAAAGAAGGCTTGTGTGTGTGTGCGTGTGTGTGCGTGTGTTTTTTTGGCGTAAGGAGGAGACACTTTAGCCAGGGTTCACATCAACTGTTCTCTCTTCTGAGACGGAGGCTGTCTGGAAGGGCATTCATTCACAACCACAACAGCATGCAGAACACTGCAGGGAATACACTGCCTAGAGCCAGCCTGTGGTGTGTGTGTGTGTGTGTGTGTGTGTGTGTGTGTGTGTGTGTGTGTGTGTGCGCGCACGTTCATCCGCTTGATTCAGCATATTCTTATAACGTTGGCTTACATAGCTTTAAAAGGCTAAGAAATGTAATAATAATTGTACACTTAATGGCTAAGCAATTGTTGAACACAACTAATAAATGGTATTTTGCAAGTACTTTAAAACAGGCACATCCAGGGACAGTCTGCTCCGGCTGAGGTCCCTCGGAGGGTCAGTGTGGATTTGATTACCGTCTACCAGGTGTGACAGCTGGAGACTGGCTGTTACCTCTGGCATCATGACAAAGAACATTCCAGTAAAAAGCTCTCCGGTACCATAACACCAGGCATGTTATATAACTGACGAGCCACAGACAATCTTAAGCTAGAGAAGAGTATTGACCTAGAGGAAGGCTTGTCTGACTCTGTAAAGATGTGTGCATGGATGTGTTCATGTTTGAAGATGGTAGTGACTACAAATACCAAGAGCGCTTGTAAAACAACAAGAGCTAACGTTGTGAGGAAATGTGCAGGCCCCTGTGAGGAATAACGGATATTTTTGACCATCCTAAGATTCAAGGTCAAAAGTCAGTATTAGATGAAGGTTTGGCAGGAGAGAACGTTTGTGTCATCACAACGACAGATTTTGAAAATGAGGTCAGGTTTATGTTCAGGGGATCAAGAAAAGAGTTCAATCCAAGAAAAAAATAAATGAATGGTGTTTTGTGTTCATACCTACGGAGTCCATGCACTGCTCCACAGACGTTGCAGTGAACCTGGTCTTCAGAATGCTGTCAAAGTCATCAAGGAAGTTCACAGACTCTAGTGGTGACGCAATCCTCACTCCATCTAATTAATCAAATAATGCTTCGTAAGACCTTCATCAGACATTAGTATACTGTTCATAAGGAATTTGTGTCAACCCAACTCTCAATCCAATATTACGATAATATGTTTCATAAGACATTCACATATGTTTTTATGCAGCTCTTTGCAAGGCATTCATATATAGTTTTTATACTCGTACGCCGCTTACAAGCTGAACCAAAAAAAGGCACGCCCAACGTTGAGACTAATTATCAACATTACTAACTCATGCAGAAAGTGTTTATAGAAAACTTGCTTTAAAAAGCAAACAAATTAAGGGCGGCCACCGGGTTTTATGGGTTCATCTGAATAGTCCCTCTCTGTAACGGTGTCTTACTGACACAGAGCGTCATCGTTTTCTACTCACTGCGCTGTTTGGCGTGCAGCTGGCTGAGGAGGTAGTTGCTGGTCTGCTGCAGGAGTACATTGTTGTCACCCTCATAAGTGCAGTTGGGGTCGTTGTCGTCCCGGATGATGCCCAGGCGGTTCACTACAATGGAGACATCGTCCGGTGTCGTTATTAGGCGGCTGAGATGGCTTTGCCTGAGGATAGGATTGTGTGTGACTTACTAGCCAGGTATCCGTGCCCTCCACAGGCCTCGCGGCACTCCTGAATCCCTTTTTGAGCAGTCCAGGACCCCAGGGGCTTACAGGCGCACGAGATCGCATGGATCTCTCTTCCCAGCTCCGCCTGCAGGACAATAATAGGAAACATTTCTCCGGGAACTAACCAATGACGGCGTCTCTCCATCTAGGGTTCGCCCGGCCCTTTTCCCCCTCCCTGCCTGGTTTCTTCCGTCCTCACCTGCCTCTCGCTCTTGTCCTTCATCATCATCCCCAGCTGGAACTCCGCAAAGTTGACGAAAATGGATCTGGAGAAGTGGTCCAGAGCGTACAAAGCCGACAGGTACGGGATCAGGCGCCATTGCTGCAACCAGACAATGGTGTCGAATCACAGAAAACCGGGTATGTATCTTTTCCAGAATGTTCCTGGAAAAACTCAAAGAACTCCAGGGATTATTCATGTCCATCAACAGTACCATGTACCACCTGAAGGGTGACTGTACAGTACAGTACCTGGAGTTGGTACTCTAACACCGGAATCTCCTCATCCTCTTTGGGTCCAAACTGGCGTCGGGTAGCCGAGAAACGGATGGCCACGGTTAAGGCTAGCTTCAGGTTGACCACAGCCATTCTTGTGATGGAGACTCGGCCACTGGACAGGGCACCCAGGGATGCCCCGAAACGCTTGTTAGGGTCCTGGATGGGGCATACGGAGGACAGAGAGAACAAATGCCGAGAGAGAAACAAAGGAAAGGGATTGACAATGAGCATGAATGTAGGAATATTTGATATCTCCACACATCCTTACTTTATTGACGATATCTCGAACATTTTAACACCTTGCATAGATAACTTTTGGGGGATTCTTTAAATACACTTTAAGCCATATGGCAAGAATGGACTTCACAAGAACATCAGTATTATGAGTGTTTGGGTAGTCCAAGTGGACTCACCCATTGGTGATAATTGGGCTCACCACTGCCAATAAAACCAGGCCCAGTTATTTGACCTAGGAGGACGCCTGTTCCAACACCAGACCTCAAAATGCAAGGGAGCCATTTAGTGAAGGAAGGCAGCTTTCCACACCCAGCTGTGTTTCACTTCAGACTACTTCCGCCTCTTAGCCAATCGCTGCTTGGTACTGTTAGCTCCTGATGCATTACAGTCGGGTTGGCACTGTTTGGAAATGTCCGGAAGGTCCAGAATTGGAAGGTCCTGGATTTCACTGCATCATAAGCCCCTACCCCTTTTGTCTCATTCGTTGCAGTGTGCTTTTCCTGTTTTTTGAGAAGACTTGTTTTTCCAGCAGTTACACGTTTCATTAGTCAGTAATGCCTGTTTTTAAAGTCAACAGGAATTTTCACCTACATCTGATTAAGAATCACTCCAAGTGCTCTCCCAAGTCCATTCCAGTTGACTCCCAGTCATTAACAGTTTTGATATTGCTGTTTGTGTAGTTCCGCTGTAGACCGACAAACACTTTACATGGATTTTGGGTAAAGATTTTACAAACATCAATTCGCCGCTTCCTCACCACCTCTTCTTGTAGACTTTTTGTTCAACATAAAATAGCAGTAGGAAACACCCATTTTGATCAGAACCATGTTCATTAGACACGAAATAAAAGACAACAGGAATGGAAGGAGTCCCTGAAAGCATCCAATAAAAAAAGACATACAACGTGGCCTGAAGTTCAACATCACATTCAGCCACAGACTCTGGTGCCACTGCATCATATGTTCCACTCCAGCCAACAGCTCTTTCAGCAGAAATATGTACCCACGGCTATATATATTTTATATATTTTTAAATAATCATAAATTGTTTGGATTTCAACTTGTTTCACTGTGTGCAGGAATGAACCCAATCCTTGCTGGGGTTTGGATCCCAACATCAGAATGACTAAGGCGTCCCCCCTCGAACATGACTCGTTCTCTAGAAGCCTCCAGAAGTTTTTATTATTCTAGAGAACCCAGAGAGCCAGGCATTTTTTAGGGGTTTGTCTACCTCGTCCATGCGTGTATACTAGCAGCGCGTGCGCGTGTGCGCTGGTGTTCCCGGTTACCCCGTCTTTCCTTTAAATGGGTCAAACCCATCAATGTTTGTTTGGAACAAAAACAGAGACGAGATTCTTCTCGTGAGATCAGGCGTGGCGGTCTGAAGACTAGAACCCAATTGTTTGTTTTCACGTTTTCATTTGACATACCGCCACCATCACGACTGAGTAGAGTCCAGCCGGGTTCTGTGGAATGGTGCTGGAATCCTGGCTAGAACTGTACAGCGATACACAATATTATTTAACTACTATGTTCTGAGATGGACCAGAACTGAGATGATGTTAGTTCACTTTCACAGCTGGCTGAAAACATTTTTTTGATCTCACAACTGAAAGCTGATGGGTTCATATCTTCAAGATATTCTTCTAACATTAGGTCCTTGAGCAAAGCCCTTAACCCCTGAATATGTCCTCCTGTTCACAAATAACTTATTGTGGGTCATTGAAGCCTCCAAAAAATATTAGTAGTTGCATTTGAGCAATTTAAAAATGGTGTGTTTTCTGTGTGAATGCATGTGTTTTTCCTCACCTTAAAAGGTGTGATGTAGAGTCCCTCAGGGCTGACATCACCAGTCTTATTCAGCATATTTTCCCGTGGGATTCTGACATTGTTAAACACAGCAAACCTGATACATGAAACAAAGACATAGACAACAAGGCAGAGTCCATCTTAGCATCATGGTTAGTGTGTTCTTTTCCTGTCTCATCCTGGGAGAACATTTCAGCACATTAAAAGGGGCACTGATTGGAATTCTGCTTCTAATGTCTACAAGACTGAATACACATAATGACATGACGTGCCTCCTCCTCCTTCTCTTCCCCTACTGAATATGAAAGGAATAACATTATCTTGTCCAGGTTGGTTTAGGGTGAGGGGATAGTACAACAAGGGTCAAAATCAAGTATTGGGAGACTACAAGGTAATGCAAACTGATAGAGGCACCATTTAGAAAGTTTCAATTGAAAAAAAAGTTTGTGGGGGGAAAAAATGAAACATGACTTTAAAACATTAACTTCAAACGACTCCTGGTCTCTCATGCATCTATTTATGCAGAACAATAAAACATATTAATATGGCCCCATTTTCAACAGAAATAATTGTTCCACAGAACATGGTGGAGATTCTGATTTAAAGTGAGATTTGATCGCCCCCTGCTGGTATTACAGGGTGTCGCCAGTCGCCAACAATGTTCACAGCAAAAAGGAATATCAATAATGCTGTATTCACCTGTCAACCCTGGGCAGTGCCAACCACTTTGTGCTGCCCCATGCTGGCCTCTCAGGCATTGTGCTGCATGCCACAACCAGGATGCAAACACTGACACAAAGCTGCACTGCGCCTCAATCAGTTAGACCACTCCCCCACTAGGCATCCAGGCCCACTTTGTAGTATAATGGTCATATTTCTGCTGCTCCTTTTTTACTAAAAACGGTATTGAACCTACCCATTATCCAGTCCATTCTGGCCCAGCTTCTTGCCCATATCTCCTACCATCACTCCAGGCATTGCCAGCAGAGTTTGGGGATCTCTAACCTACAATACAAATTTGGTTACTAATCACCATTACCTGATTCCACAATGACACCTAGCCCTCTGGATCCACATTTTAGCAGCAAAGTTAGTAGAATTTAAAATGTAGAATTTGTTTTATGTCACACAAATTGACAGATGACTTGGAGGTGCCAAAGTTATCTTTGAAATCAGCTGCCTGTACCTGTACTATGAAGGAGTGCAGACCGTGACAGGCGCCATCGGGGGTGTAGAGCCGTGCAAACACCACCGCGTGTGTAGCCGTCTTCCCCAGGTTACCCACCCAGAACTTGGCAGCTTCAAAATCAGGGGAATTGATCACAAACTCCTGGAAGAGTACGAAAGATCACTTCAGTATGGCTAAAATAATAATCCAATGCTGAGGTAATGGAGACAGAATTAGGGTATAAAGGGGGGTACCGGGATACCGATATTTCCCGGGATTTCCCCTGGTAACACATTCCCTATTCCTGGTACAGGAACTGTAGACAAACTGGTAAATTATGCTAATTGATTTATACGAACAGAATGACCGAAAATGGAACTGTTGAATATCTACAAATCTTATGTCTAAATAGGCTTTCCCTGTCCTCAGTTCTGCTCCTCAATGATTGTTAATCAAGATTGTTATTCAGGTGATTAAGAGTGGTATTGAGGCCCATGTTAACTTAAACCAAGTCACCAAGAATTCAAAGCAAACCAATTATTTGTATGAATGCAATTACAACATTGGATCACACTTTTGAGTGACTGGTATAGCAAGTATATTTTATGAATTCCAAAAAGTTAATTGATGTGTCACAGCTTTACAAGAAGGAGTGCCAGCGAAGGAAAATCAAAAAAATGCAAAACTTCCGGTTTGAAAGGGAATTTTTCAGGAAGCACAAGTGGTGGACTCAGTAAAATATTAAACCCTAATCAGAGGCCTCGGGGTGACCTTTGTTCCACCCACCTGTGTGCTGGGATCGTACTTGGCTGTGGTCCTCATAGCTCTGGTATTGCTGCCATGACTCAGTTCGGTCAATGCAAAGCACCCAAACGTCTGTGGACAAAAGAAAGGAGGGAAAAAACCCAGGGAAGCCATTGCAGTTCATTTCGGGAAAATGGAGATCTAAACAACGAAATACTGCAAGAGAGTTGTTGTTACAGGTTTTTGCCTTCCAATAGTCTAGCATGAAGCAGTACATTGTCATTCAGAAGTATTCAGAGCAAGTTATACATGGTATTCAGAGCAAGCGGTGATTTTGCATAGCAAACTGACAAACAATAACCTGCCACTGTAAAGGATTTTGAAACCACTGTTTGGACAAGGTTTACATGGCTTCCAATACATTCAAATGGAAGATGGTGAATATAAATGTCAGTGCATGCTGAAGACGATTTTACCATCATGTCCTCTATATCCTGCAAAAACTGTCTGTTTCTTTGGGATCCGGTGTTGGCCACTATCCCCCCAAACATCTGTAAGAGGACATGGTTACGAATGTCTTGTAAAACAAAGAATATTTTAAGATGCATTCACAGTGTTAAAAAGATCATACAACTATGTATGATAATGTACTTATGACTGATGTTCAAGTCTTAAAGAACCATTAGACACACTCGTATGCACCTGGCCGATTGGCTAACAAGATCAAAGCCGGTCGGTCATTCATTCCCAGACGGTTCTTCTTCCAAACTCCATCCCCCCAGACTCACCCCTTTGTTGAGGAAGTACTTGGCGGACAGCGACATATCGTACATGCCCAGGCAGTCGTTGAGCACCACCAGCCTCCATGGGTTCGCCATCACGTCATCGTGTGTCAAGAAGTTATAACGGAACAGCTGCTTGCACCGCCTGAAGGTGACCTCTCGCATCTTCTCTGTCGTCAGGTCCTCGCCGGGCTGACGGGCAAAAACAGGGTCATGCTCCAACGTCCGGAACACGTGTTGCTATGGAATTGCAAAAGAAAATATGGTTGTGCCTTGGTGGTAAAAATTTCACAAAGCAAATATTGCACAGTCAAGTAACTGGTTTCAGGTTTTCATTTTAGCCCCAGAGCATTTTATTATGTTTTGAAATGTTATCTTTATAAATACATAGAAAAAGGCTACCATTTATGTTAAATGCCCATTTCAAAGCCTACCTTTAATGCTAATTCATCCTCTCCCTCAAGGAACATGACCATGTCTTTCCAGTTAAAGGAGGCTTTCTTCCTGTATATATCCAAAGGTCCACAAGGGAAGTCAGGCAGACCATGCTTCATCTTGTCACTTTGATCGTACTTAGCCATGGTGTAGCTGGGGACACTGGTTGGCACTTCACTCTTCCCAAGAAGAATATAGAAATTATTTTAGAAAAGTATTCGTTTTGATTCTTGCATATACTATTTCACTTTTCCAGTATTTTGAAGTAGTCTGCTACTAGAAATGAACAAGAACAATTGCTATCTACTAGTTAACATTCATTTGATGTAAACAGACATCAGATGTACAGGCATCTAGCACAATGCTAGTTGGGGTTTGTGCCCTTCAAAAGTCCATTCCAGTTAATCAGGTACACTATAAAGAGCAAGGGTCACAATATGACGAGACCATGCATTACATCACTCACACGTTCCTTGAAAAGGATACATTTTCTCTTCTAGTAGTTAACTGTCATTTTCATGAAATATATCGATCCTACATCGATATAACATTTTGTTTACACAGAGAAGCAATCAAACAAAAAACTTTCATAATAAATAAATAAGCTCAATGCACGAACACTCGCCGCTAGTTAATGTATCACTGTTTGAACTTGCAAAAAAATCCTATTATGTAAAGCGTCTGTATTTTATTTCGTCCATAACATTCATTCTTAGCAATATTGTGCGAAAAGACTACAGTATGTGCAACCCCTACCTGTACTCTGCACTGCTCACCGCCGCTCACTGTCAACTGAACTTGTTATCAATGACGCTTATGCAGTGCGACGGATTTCATGTGTTGTCACTCGAGAGGGTTGTTAGCTAAATTTGCGTTGCTAGACTGCTACTTTTTTTACACCCCTTATAAACTATGAATCGTTGATTTTAAAGAATTTGTGTTATTATTTTCCGTGTCGTACGACAGCAAATGTATCTCTCTTAAAAGCGATGTTATTTTCTTGAAACCGGAAGTCCGGAAAGGGATCAAAGTTAGCTGGGGGGGTGGGTGACGATTGCTTTTACTACACGTATTTCTGACTACACCTGTCTGCTTCATTGAATGAGGTTTAGCAAAGAAAGTGGCATCTGTTTTGGTCCCAAATATAATTTAAAACACGGCGCAAAAGTGTAACTGCATATAAGAAACCCAATTTCACAGAACTGCAGTTTAACGGTGAGTCCGGGATAGTATTTTACTTGACACAAATACAATAGGCCGACCGGCTGTATTTGTTTGTATGGGTTGCTAGCTAGTTAGCTAACGTTAGCTTGCGACGTAGCTAACTAGTTTAGCTAGATATCTAAAGCCTTGCTAGGGGTCAGCCAAAACGTTTTTCGCCTTATTTTTTAACCATTAATTACGTGTACAATATGCATTCAGTGCAACATTTTAAAGCGTCAAGTAAAAAGTCATATTTAGCAAAACTAACCATTTCATCGCTAGCTCATGTCTTAAACGTTAGCTGATAATGGCTAACTGCACACGCCAGTGATCAACTGCTTCGCTAGTTAGCCACCTTGCCATCGTTTGTTGTCGTTTTCAACGACTAACAATGAATAAAAAATTGTGGCATGTCATACTTTTTAGCTTTTTGAAGGGTTGTAAAAAAATACGACTAATTTGCGCAGTGAGTTCTATTATCTCCTGACATTCCCAGATTTCCCGAATATAGGCTCATGGTTAATTCGCCGTCTAAATATCGCAAGTACTAGCCTAATAACTACCAACAAGTATGGCTTTCACAAGGCCCATTAGGCATCAGTTTACGTTTTGTTTATACCTGCGACCGTTGCTTTTCAGCTTTAGGAACTCGGTGAAAAGCAAACGAATATAAGTTATAAACAAACGTATTATTACAATTTACGTTTGGATATAAAATATGTGCTGTGCATGTCGCTGATGTGCTTAATATGATAGAGGGTAACCAACTGAAAAAATTGCATAGTCTCATCTCTCCCCTCTCCCACCTCTAGGCAACGAGCTGGCGCAGGTCGTGGGGTGCCCGTGGACCATGAGGGATAGCGGTAGCAGCTTAGCACAGAACCGCTGGCAGGGGGACCTGGGTCTGGCCGTGGGCCCGGAGGACACTGGAGGTGTCGGGATTTCTGGTGGTCACCTGGGGATGGACCCCACCTCCACCCACCAGATGCCCAGCCCTATGCACCTTAAACTGGGCCAGAAAGAAAGGGCGGCCTGGGAGGCTGAGTACATGGAGGAGATGGAACAGGAAGAGACAGAGGATGAAAGAAAGGGGCAAAACGATGTGGATGATGAGGAGGAAGAGGATGGTGATTTTGAAGCTGAGGGTTGGGATGATGAGGAAGATGAAGAGGCAGAGGTTGAATGGGAGGTCCCACACATGGTCCCCACTGCATCCTTACAAGAGCAGAATCATCACCAGCTGCAAGCATCATTGGATGGCGAGGACCAGAACAACATACTGGCCAAACCTGAAGCTGGGGACTTTACGAGCGCCCCTGTCCAGTCCAGGCTCAATGGGCTCCGGCAGCGCAGGCTAAAGCGCTGGCGAAAGCTCCGCTCCCATGCCGGCCTGCGGTTCCGACTTACTCAGCATTGGAAGACCTGGCGTCAGCGGGCCCTGTGGGTTGGCACCCTGGGACATCGGAGGGCAAGGAGGTGGCGCCAATACAGTCTCTACGCCAACCGGCAGAGGAAGGGATCAGACCCAGGCTTAAACAGCAGCCCGCCATCAGACAGCGAACGGTTGAATGGGTCAGAAAGAGGTGAGATATCTGGATGACATTTGGCAAAAACCGAAGACCCAGCTGTATTCCATTTTTGTTAATAAGAAAATAGGCATATGAACAAAGGAGTTAACCAATTGTCTTTGATTTACCAAATGTCTGTCTGTTAGTTAAAAAAAAATTACACTGCGAGTTGTACCACAACTATAATGTAATGAAACATTCAACCATTGTAATCCCTGCAGACAACTGGCTGAATGGTTACTCTGGAGAATACCAGTCAAGTCACATGGGAGGTATGGGGGATAAAGGCAAGAGAGAGCTAGATGCCGCCTCCTACTTCAACGTCCGAGAGAAACCTTTGGAGGTCGCCCTCACTGAGGAACACATTAGCTGTGTGCATGGTAAACATGTCAACCATATTCTTCTGGAAAATGTTTCTTGATTAAATTATTCTATTTTTACAGTAAGTTTGAAGTCTACGTTCTGGTCATTAAGCAAATGCTTTCATCCAGGGCACCGGACAGGAATAACTAGAGTTAGAAGTATCCTTGCTCAATGGCATAACATGTTGGTTCAGGGATTTGAACCAGACCCGTTTTGGTTACTGGCTCAACCCTAAACACTGGGCTGTCTGCCGCCACATAAGTTAAGCAAATATTTGTAGCAAATACCCTGTGATTATTAAGTATGGAGATAAGTCTTGTTGGTTTTAATTGGTTTAACAAATTCTGTTGGGGAAAATGTAGGTACATTTGTGAAAATGCACATTGTAAAAAGTTTTTCCTCCACTTAGAACTCTATCAGTCATTCATTTCTGGCCAGGGCTGCGTTTGTAGTCATAGTTTATCCTGAATAATGTAAAGTCACGAAAACCTCCATCTGCTGTGATCCTCTATTGTTTTCCCATCATTTCAGGGATCTTAGACGAGTCCCTGCAGAAGTATGGCAGTCTGATCCCTATCAACGCTGATGACGTGGTGGAAAAACTACAGGGCATCTTCAACGACAACTTCTCACAGCCTCACAGGTTTGTCTGAAACACACATACTACAATATAAGGGTGTGGGGATTGGGGACAAAATATTGTTACAGGCATGGTGAATGTACTACTGAAAGATGTCTTGCCTTAAAATATGCTACACTTTGATAGTTCTTGCTTCATCTATATTTATTTCCTTATCAAAATCTTTAAGAAACAGGTTGTCAGACTCATTCCAGGAAGGGCAATTTTTTTGTCTTTTTAACTTGTCATATTAAGACCTAAACAAACAGGTGAGGGGGAGCTTCTCACCAGTGAATTTATGAAGTACAAGGTAAGCATGAAAACAAGTAGATATTGCCTTCCAATGAAAAAGTTTGACACCTGTGCTTCGGTGACGGCGGTAGGTCTGTTTCTGTGTTTCCTTTGGTTTGCCTCTACCAGCTTTTGAAAACCGCATTTGGGCTGTTTCTGCCATTCTGTCTTGAAGGTCTTCTCAAGTTTTGTCAGATTTGTTGGGGAGCATCTGTGAACTGTAGGTCCCCCAAAGATGTTGAGTGGGGTTCAAGTCTGGGCTTTGGCTGGGCCACTAGGACATTCACGGTTTTGCCATACATGCTTTATCAATGGAGCGCTGCAGAAATGGTTTCCTTCTGCTGAGTTCTACCATCTCTACAAAGAACCTCTGAATCTCTGTTAGTGGCCATTGGGTTCTTAGTCATCTCCATAATCAAGACCCTCCTTAACTGGTTACTTAGTTTGGCCGGGCGACCAGCTCTAGGACGAGTCTTGGTTTTTCATAATGTCTTCCATTTCACAATGATGGAAGCAACTGTGCTCTTGGGTACTGGATATGCTTTTGTATTTTTTATAGTCTTTAACAAGTCCGGGCCTCTCAGAGCTTTATGTTCCTCAGACTTCCTGGGTTGGATTTTGTTCTTAGATGCACTGTGAAGTGTTGGATCTTACATAGTCAGGTGTGTGACTTACTAAATCATGTCCAATTAATTGAATTTACACAAAGGTGGATTGCCAGTTCTAGACCCATCTCAAGGGTGAACAAAGGACACAATGCATCAGCTCAATTTGGAGTGTCATGGCAAAGGATCTGAATAGCTACAGTACCAGTAAAACGTCTGGACACACCTATTCATTCAAGGGTATTTCTTTTTTTTTTTTTTACATTTATTCCTACATTGTAGAATGATAGTGAATACATAAAAACTATGAAATAACACACAGCAATCTTGTAGTAACCAAGAATGCGTTCAACAAATTTAAATAGATTTATGTTTTAGATTCTTCAGTGTAGCCACCCTGTTTCCTGATAAATCCTTTGCACTCTCTTGGCATTCTCAAGTTTTGTGAGGTAGTCACCTGTAATGCTTTTTTTGGTAGGGGTTGAGGTCATCTGATGCAGCACCATTGCTCGACTTACGGTCAAATAGCCCTTACATAGACTGTAGGTGTGTTTTCAGTCAGTTTCATGTAGAAAAACAAATGATAGTCCCGCTGAGCAAAAAGCAGTTGGGTTAGAGTATTGATGCAGGTGGCCATGCTGGTTGAGTGTCTGTGATTTATTTAGAATTCAAAGCACAGTGTCCCCTGTAAAGGACCCACACCTTTACGGTGGGAACCCCACAAGTGGACACCAAACATTCTTTCATTGTTTGTCTCAACAAAAAAGATGTTTGAACCAAAAATCTCAAACAAGACCAAAGAACAGGTCTAATGTCCATTTCTTGTGTCTTGAACCAAGCAAGTCTGTACTTCTTTTTGGTGGCCTTCGGTAGTAGTTTCTTTGCATCAGTTTTACCATGAAGGCCTGATTAATGTAGCCTCCTCTAAGAAGTTGATATTGAGATGTCTGTTTCTTGAGCTCTGTAAAAAAAATATATTTAGGCTGCAATCTGAAGTGCAGTTAATTGCCGATTTCTGAGGCTGGTAACTCTACTGAATTTATATGGCGGTCTTCAAGGGAGCCATTTTCATCATAGTGCTTAATGATTTTGCAACGACACTTGAAGAAACATTCAAAGTTCTTGACATTTTTGAAATTGACTGACCATGTCATGAAGTAAAGATGGGTTGTTGTCAGCCATATCATAACCACTGAGAAGTGAAAATAACACTGATTATCTCGTTATCATGGAACCTGTCAGTAGGTGGGATATATTATGCAGCAAGTGAACATTCTGTCCTCAAAGTTGATGTTAGAAGTCGGAAAAATGGTCAAGCGTAAGGACCTGAGGCATAAGGGCCCATTTGTGATGGCTAGACGACTGAGTCAGGGCATATTTTGTTCTGCTGGTAAACCTTGGGTCCTGCCATTCATGTGGATGTTACTTTGACACGTAACACCTACCTAAGCATTGTTGTAGACAGTGTGCACCCTTTCATGGCAACGGTATTCCTTGATGGCATTGGCCTCTTTCCGCAAGATAATGCGCCCTACCACACAGCAACAATGGTTTGAGGAACACAATTATTTCAAGGTGTTGACTTGGCCTCCAACTTCCCCAGATCTCAATCCAATCGAGCATCTGTGGGATGTGCTGGACAAACGGGTCCGATCCATGGAGGCCCCACCTCGCAACTTACTGGACTTAAAGGATCTGCTACTAATGTCCTGGTACCAGATACCACAGCACACCTTCAGAGGTCTAGTGGAGTCCATACCTTGTCGGGTCAGGGCTGTTTTGGGCAAAATGGGGACCCACACAATATTAGGCAGGTGGTCATAATGTTATGGCTGATTTATTTGCTCAATTGTAAATATAATAAAACACAACGTGAAGAGCGTGGAGGGATCTGAATACTTTCTGTAAATACGTTTTTGTTCTTTATTCTGTCTCGTTCATCTCTTTGAGTTGAACCATGTGTAGAACACAGGAACAATGTATATTCATCGCAGGGCAGCAATGTGTACTCAGGTTATAGGCTTTAACAGCATTTCAACTGCTTTCAATTCGATTACAAGTAAAACATTACATGAGTTCAACATATCAAGGACACGTGTGCAGCATTACCCATAATAGAGCAGGCACACATTCATGACACCGACACAGTCCTTACTCTGTATGGGCACAAAAGACAGCGTGGCAGACTATTTATACAATCTGATATCCTCGAGGGCTGCCTAATGTAAGATGCCATTTACACGTTAACCATATAAAGACCGGGGTTATTGGCCGTGGATGGTCGGAGGAGTTTCAATAAACTCAGTAAGTCTGTTCCGGTGAGCAGTTGGACATTCTTTAAAGCACAACTTACTGACGTACTTGGAATGATTATAAATATGTTTGACTTTAACACTTTCTGCGCTGTTGTGTTCACCAGGGAAAATAATATTTATCTGATGAAATGTTTTATTAGCGTTACCAACTTTTTTTTTTACTTCTGATGCCGCTTGTGCAAGTTACTTTCAGACATAATACACTGCTCCAAAAAATGTAAGGAACCATTGAATTGCACATCGGGTCTTGATGAACGAAATATATTAAAGATAACATTTTGGATTCAAACACTGCAAATGAAAGTAAACTATTGAAATCACGGTCTGTTCCAACTTGTGTGAATTTCATCACTGCACCTCATTATGTGACTCAGTAGTGTGTATGGCCCCACGTGCCTGTATGCACTCCTGACAACGTCTGGACATGTTCCTGATGAAAGGGTGGATGGCGTTCATTACTGCACTTCCATCTTGTTTTTCCCAGAATAAGATAAGGCAGCAAAACACTTTGAATAGAAACATTCCTCATCTTATGTGCATTTCCTCCAGGAAAGCTGTGGTGCAACATCTTATCCAGTCCTACCAGAGGTCGTCTGGCACAGCCATGGTGCGAGGCTTCCGTGTGAACTACAAACGTCACGTTCTCACCATGGATGACCTCAGCACGCTGTATGGACAGAACTGGCTTAACGACCAGGTGGGACTACAAGGGATGAAGCCCTTAATGTTTAAAACGAACCTACAAATAGCTGTATGATTAAGTGTAGGGCTTTGTTTTCAACAGTATCTTGTTTCAACTTTGTGTGCGTCCTGAATCTTTACATTTTTATTGCATACTGTCCATTGATATTTAATGCATGACTTATGTGCATTTGTTTTGTGTGTGTGTGTGAAGATCAGTTCATATAAGAAATAAATCCAAAGCCGTATATAAGATTTTGATGCGGACTATTCCTCAGGTCATGAACATGTATGGAGACCTTGTGATGGACTCTGTGCCAGAGAAGGTAGGAACGTTTTTGTTTTTCAAACCTCTATATCCTACTTCCCAACAAAAGCTTTCTTTTTCCGTAAAATTTTTATTTGTAGCAGTTCATCCCATCAATCCCTGGTTTAATGTTTGGAAAAGTGCATTGGTTTGTGAAAGTTTAACTGATCTAAACCGACTTTACAAAGCCCCAATTCGCCAAATTCTTTTCCCTCAAAATGTGTCCTTCATTAGCCTGTCAAACCAACCAGGTTACACGTGTCCTTCATTAGCCTGTCAAACCAACCAGGTAAACGTGTCCTTCATTAGCCTGTCAAACTCACCAGGTAAACGCGAATGCCGGTTGTTAGTATAAAGGTCAGTGTCCTGCAGACACAGCTGCGTTGCTCATGCAAACAAGGATCAATCCCTAAACTAATATTCATACCTCAATGGGACCTTCAGCATTGAACTGCATGAACAGTGGCCTTTGGGATGTAGGCTTTATTAATAGGATGATGGCCGGTGTCATTTTCTTGGTCAGTGTTACCGAATGCGCTGTACAAAACTGCTTTACTAGCGAAGTTATGTATGCTTCGAGTGGACAGATTTGTGCTGATTGTTCAGTAATGCACTCAGTGAAATAAATCGTTGTGATGTTTTGGCTATGACCAGACAGTGCATTTGGCCATTTTTACATGAGCAGACTGAAGTTGTAATGTCATTATCAAAGACAGTAATCACTTTCACTAGCATCAACTTAGACCTGTGTTTCACGTACTAGACAGAATATTTTGTGGCAGATCAGGATAAAAGGTCTGGTTTCTAAATGGTCAAAACATTTTAACTTTTGGGACTCTGAATGCCCCCACACAGTGGTAAGCTCATGGATACACTACCGTTCAAAGGTTTGAGGTCACATAGTAGTGTCCTTGTTTTTCATGAAAACATACAAACGAGTCTTAACAGGAAATACTACAAAATGAATAGGAAATATAGTGGTTAAAAAGGTTAGTAAGTGATTTTCAGTTGAAATAATAACTGTGTCTTTCAGTCTTTGCTTTTGTCAAAGAATCCTCAATTTGCAGCAATTACAGCCTTGCATTCTTGTTGAGGTAATCTGAATAGATTTCATCCCAAACTTCCTGAAGCACCTCCCACCAGTTGGATTGGCTTGATGGACACTTCTTCTATACCATACAGTGAGGCTGCCCCCACAACAGATCAATAGGGCGGAGATCCGGTGACTGTACTAGCCACTCCATTATAGACAGTATACCAGCTGACCGTGAAGGGAGTAGTACACAGCATTGCACGACTCGTCTAAACTGATTCGTTTCAGAAGAGACTTTCTGGCCATTTTGAGCCTGTTAAAATCTGCCATTTCCATGTACAAAAGTAATTTTCAACATTAACCATGTCTACACTTTAATCTATAGCAAATTATAATTTGAAATGGAAAATTGAAGTGTTAGTGCAACAGTTTGAATACACCTGATCATTAGTTCCTCTAATCAAATTGAAATGACTTCCTGTATCGTACCATGGGCCAGGTGTGTAACTTCAAGTGAATGAAAGGTATATGTACGTCCCTGCTAGCAGCATTCCTTCCTGTCTCCCAGGTTCACTTCTTCAACAGTTTCTTCTACGACAAGTTGAGGACGAAAGGCTATGATGGAGTCAAACGATGGACAAAGAATGTAAGTAATCATTTTTACACAGTATTTCTGAGTGTGCGTGTATGATGTATTGTCTATCTTTCTTCAATCCATTTTCAGTGTCACCAGAATGTTGAATTGGGATATTGATGCAACATTGAGAACCAGTTGTGTAAACTTGAACAATGGAAGGTGAACATTTTCTAAAATTGTTGTTCCAGTGTGCAAAGACCTTAACCCACCTGCTCTGGGATGTTTTCTCTTCCCTCCCAGGTGGACATCTTCCAGAAGGATCTGCTGTTGATCCCCATCCACCTGGAGGTCCACTGGTCCCTGGTCAGTGTGGACATCCCCCGCAGAGCCATCACCTACTTTGACTCCCAGCGCACACTCAACCGACGCTGCCCAAAGGTGAGGACGTCATGTTAAAAGTTCACAGTTTACTTTTTGCTGAACTGGGAGTCCAGAGGGTGACCTGGATGAGTTCATTCATCCTGCCAAACAATGTTTTAGTCGTCAATACAAAGAAAACGGGGAGAAACCTTTCTGGGGTATGTGTTTATTTTGCAATGTTTATTTTTACAATTCATAAATCACTGTTGACAGATAATTTGGGAGTAAAACTTTTGGTTTGGAAGAATGAATACTCATTTTAGATTTTTTTTATCTTTGGAGTTGGTTGTGCTGTTTCATCGATTTCTATGGATTTGTTGGTCTGTTTCTCCATGCTGAGAGTGGTATTTCTTTGAGTTTCTTTGGTTGTCTTAGAAATGTATTTAATTTCCCTCATCTTTGGTTTCCTCCCAACACAGCATATTGCAAAGTACCTGCAAGCTGAAGCTGTCAAGAAAGACCAGAAAGATTTCCTTAAAGGTTGGAAAGGATTTTTCAAAATGGTGAGTCAGTTTGACATTAACCGTAAAACATTTTTGTCATACTATAAATCTGAATTTGAAAATATGATATCTGAAAAGAATGTACATGTGGGGTTTGCCGGTGGTAGTATGTTGAGGGGATTTACTGTGTTTCCTTCAGAATGTGGGCCGCCAGAACAACGACAGCGACTGCGGAGCATTTGTTCTTCAGGTGGGCTTGCCAGTATTCCTAGATTCCCATACTTCTGTCCAGAGCTGTAGTTCATGGCAATGCTTCTACTTACACACAAATGAGCTGAATTTCAAATCAAGCCCAAGCTTTCTACTGAGACTTAGACACTCCATTAGATCTGGAATTGGATTGGTTTATTACAATATCTTACCCGTGCCCTATTGAATAGCTAAGCGGGTCGGTTTTTTGCCCTGAACATTTTGTGCAGTGCACTATGGGGAAGCCTGGTTTTTAATCTTTCTGTGTTCTTTTCAGTACTGCAAGACTCTGGCCCTTGGTCAGCAGTTCAATTTTGGTCAGCAGGACATGCCCAAACTGAGGAGACTCATGTACAAAGAACTGTGTCACTGCAAGCTCTCGCCCTGATGTCACGCCCTCTGAAGATTTTTAGCGAGGAAGCGGTGGATTCTAACATGGAAGCAGCAGGATGGTTCCAATGAGCGAGTGAGAGAAAGGAGAAAAACAAAAAATAAGAACTTTTCGAAGGAACATTTTTTTTCTCTTGACGACGACGATATCCAGAGACTTTACTACTTTACTACTAAAACTACTCCTGTGTTTCTTCCCTCTTCTTTTTTTCTTCCCTGTCTCTCCCTTTTACCTTGTTTTAATTTCATGTTTACGTTTTTTTCTTGTCGACAGAGGCCATGTCTATAGCCAAGTCACATTGCACCCGTTCATTGTATAGTACACTGCTTTGACCCTGGTCAAATGAAGTACACTATGCTGGTAATTGGGTGCCATTTGGGATGTAAATCGAGGACTAAAACAAAGTAAATAAAAAAGAAAAAGGCCTTGACACCTCACTGACTCGACCACCCTAAACTGAAATGCTTGGCGTGGAAACAAGTTATTTTTCACTTTTTATGTTCTTGCTTTTTCTTTGTCAGTAAAAGTGTTGCTAAGCTTACTGTTGGTGTTTTTGGAGGGCAGTGATGATTATGTTTCATATTTTTATTAAAATAAAAATATCTTACCAAGTCATGTTGTAGTCACGTTGGTTGGACCACATCAGCTAAAAATAGTGTATCCCAAATTCCACTGTGCCCTGGTTTTAAAGAAGTGCACTATATAGGCATTAGGTTACTATTTGGGGTGCACATTCTGTATTATTTTATACATATTTTCTTTTCTTTTTGTAACTAAAATACACATTGTTGATAGGTGTCATGTGCTTTTTTTTTCAGAACTTTGATGGAACATAATTGACTGTTTTTATATATTTTAAAACGCATTTATGGTTTATCAGAATAAACAAGTACATGGCAAGGAACAGATGAATGAAATGTTTTAATATATGTGTCATACTCCTGATGTTGAAAATTTATTCAAGCTGTTGTAAATGGAGTGAAAAAGTGTATTCTGTTTGTTTGTTTATTTTGCCGAAGATAGTTTCGATTGAAGACTGATCTCCGCATGTGTGGAGTAAAAAAAAATGTGTCTTGTAGTTCTGAGTGTCAGCCAAACGAGTAGGAAGTGAACCCATGGTTTAAACTCTGTCGTATGGATAATTTTTCTGCAGAATCTCTTAATTGCTGAGATCACAAACATGTTGTCTGTGTGATAGTAATGTAGTGGGAAACTACATATAAAGACAGAACTAGCCTACATTCACCATAAGGATTATTTAGTAGTGAGACCGTAAATACTGGAATACAATATGCTCTCTGGATTTTTCACTTGATTAACACATTCACAGTTTCTATGTAGTACAGTATATCTAAGCCTAGAGATGAGCAAAAGTTAGTGTGAAATATTGGTGCAGTCATTTGGTTGGGGGTGGCTTGATGTAAGTCAGTGGAACAGATGGCCATTTGCTGAGTGCCGCAGAACTTGAAAAGAAATGGTTCCAGTGGAAAACATTTTGGGCGTGTACATGTATTGCCCACCTGCTGGAAGACCGTCTCTGGAACACTGAGTTCCTGGGGTTAGAGGGGTTGTCAATGATCCTGCCCTCTAGTTATTCTGACAGTGCACTACGTTGCTCCTGCAGACAGAGAACCAAATAAGACTGAGGAATGCCTTAATGATAGACACATAAAGCTGTGTCTGGCTTGATCTAGAGAGCTTTTCATTTCGCTTCCACCAGTGATACATTGGTCGGTGTGCCTTGTTGCCGATCAACGTTTCTCCTACCTGAGGCTGTAAATATGATGGTCCTTACCAACTTGAATTAGTCGGTTATCACTATAGGTACTATTTTTTGGTTGGCGTTTAGCAGATGTGGTTAAGAATGAATACAGTTAATACTGACCATCAAGACAACTCTGTAGTAAGTATATTCCACTCAATTAGTTATCTGCAGAACTTATTTCTGGAAAAAATAGCGTACAAATAAACATGGACTCATCACCATTAACTTGCAAAATTAACTAGTTTGGCAAATACATTGTAAGAGGTGCAGTCCTCAGCGTAGAATGGGTAGAGATGGGGTGCAGGCATGCATCCATCCAGTGCTAAGGGATAAAAAATGTGTTGACGTGTCTGTGTTTTATCCAACAGAAAGTCAATGATCCACTGACTGACAGCTGGAAACATTTGGCTTTAAGAGCTTGTCTTTGTAGAGGTTCTGCTGTGATGGTGTTGAGCGCAGAGCCAAAGTCTGCAAGCAGTATTCTTACATATATATTAGCGTTGTTAGAGGATGAGTGGGGCCCATGTTGGTGGGCTTGTGGAATACCCTATCGGCAAAAAGAAAAGCCCTAAAAGTTTCTTTAAAGTGTTCTTGGAAGAACTTATAAAGGTTTCCCATACTTTCAATGTGAAGAACCCTCCAATAACTTTCTATTTAGAGTGTAGGAATGCTGCAAAACATTTTATTGTGCAGAAATAACAAATAAATGCTGTTTGATGTAAAACCTATTCTCTAAAAAGGACTTGGGATCATCCATTATTTTGAAACTGTAAGTTCTTCAAGGACAACTGTCAAAGGGTATTGCAAGGTAAAATTTATATTTCATAATCAAAGAACCATATACACACTAAAATCTACCCCAAAAGGTTCTTCAAATGGTTATTTGGGGAACTGTTTAAAATGTTTTTTTTGAAGAACCCCTTTAAAGGGTTATTAAAGGGTTATTATAAAATGTATAGAGGGTCTCTCACTTTCCAGGTGGAAAACCCCAAAGAACCTTCCAAGAACCTTTCTGGAGTAAGATAGCTAGGAAAATAGTGTTAAGTGCGTAATTGCAGAGCACAGTTCAGGGACGTTACTTTAAATAAGGGATATGATATATTGTTTCCATGGCTTGGTAGGACCCACTGATTGTAATAATATCAATGTCATGTATAAGTGAGGGGGCCGAAGCATTTATATTTTCAGGGGTCTCAGGATTCCTGGTAATTGCCTTGAATATGACCATTGTGTGTCGCATTTTTATATTCTCCACAGCTGTTGCTCTTTGTTGTTTATTAGGTCAGGTAAAACTGTCAACTAAAGCCAGATGTGTCAATAATTGTGGTGTTTCATTATCACTAACTATCCATCATAAATCTGTATTAGACCTTGTGTTAATCCTTGTCTGTCTTGGGGAAAATCACTCAATTCCAGAATTCTCGCGGGATAATTCGAGAAATTGCACATTTGTGCTGATCTTCAGGACAAGGAGGAGCCACTCCCTAAATTATTAAATTAATTTGCGAATGGCGATGCCGTGATGTAAAGAATTGGCCATGGCATGCATGTGGTGTTTAGGAAATGTTTTAGTATCGGATTTAAAATTCTCGTTCTAGAATGGAGGTTATCAGAATCCGGAAACACTAGTCTAAGATCGGTATTTTAAAGATTCCAAAGAATTACCCAATAAAAACCAACCTGAAGTCTGTTTTAACCCAATAGCTACATGCAGAGGGTGGGTAATCCATTATTCGCCTGTTCGAGTGCAAATAGAAGCGAATATACTGTCCGTCACGTTTCTGTGACGTTTA
>JACXGJ010008162.1:0-28076 GCA_016801105.1 Esox niger | reverse complement strand
GGGGGGTGTTTTATGTCCACGAAGACAGTCTCTTTGTGTTTCTCTCTGTTAGACAACTCTGACAGGCATGGAGACTGCAGCCTTCCTACTGCCACGTTCTGGCAATGTGTTAAAATAAAATCCAAAAGGAGTTAAAGGGGAATATCAGAAAATAACTTGAATGTGTCTAGGTTAATACATCTCTTTAAGTCATTGTTGGACTGTCTGTCAGCGTGTGCTAGGTAGAACCAGAGCCAGACGTACCAGAGCCAGACGTACGTCACCAGACCATTGTGTTTTTTTTCTCGTAGATCTTTGTCTTTCTGCCGCCTCAGCTGGGTCGGGGATAGGAACTGTCTGTTGTGGTGACGTAAGTCTTGATGCAGCTCTACCTTGAGCTCCCAGATTGAGAGGTCTGTGCATTTTGACAGACAGTCCAACAATTTGCTAGAAGGATTCGTAAACCTGGACACATTTCCGGTGTTTTCCGTGATTCCCCTTTAAAGCTTTCATTGTCTGATTTTTGTGTAGGGTGTTTCCAGGGTTTTTGAGTAGATTTTTCTTGCATTAGAAAAAATAACTTCACAACATATTACAGGTAAATATTACTTATTGAGCTGTACCACTTCTTCAGAAACTAATTTTGTTCAGAGAGAAACGAGGATTTCAGAAAGTCAATATTTCTGAAGGTTAGTAAAGTACAATAACGTTTTTCATTTTCATCATGAAATTAAAAAAGTATTTTATTAAATTATAATTTCCCATACCACAGTAATTATTCTTAAATTCAACAATATCTTAAGACGCTTTAGATAACATAGTATAAAGCTGCTTTGTCTGACAAAGTTCAACCAAATTTTATATTGCCATATAGAAATCTTTGCCCATGAAATATGCATTTAGAGAAAGGATAAGTTATCTCCCTTTCTCTGTTTTAAATATTGTAACTTTTCTGTGTAAGTCAACAGAGAAATGTGTAGGTGTGATGCCAGACACAGAGGGGTGTGAACAGACAGGGCAAATGATTTGGAGAAATACGTTTCTCTATCTCGTTGTCTCACGCTGTCTTTCTCTTTCGCTCTCCAGTTTTTAAGGGTTTTCTGGACGGCTCGCAGTTTGCTTTGATGTATGGTTTTTCCTACAGTGACTCCTCCAATGTGTAGCTGGTGATGTCATTAATTTTATTCATACTTTATAGATGCACTGTCTGAAGAAAAAGAGTAAGAGACAAGGGGAAAAAGCGACGGACTGAAAGAGATAGAGTGGGGGAGAGTTGCAGGAAGGATATTTGCAGTGTGGAGTTGCATGTATAATGAATGAGGGGCCCCTCCGTTTGAAACTCCAACCTGGCCGTCCACTCAAAGGTTTGCTGGGCAGATTGGGGCCCTGTGCTCAGCACCAACATCTCTCTGGGTGTTGGTGATGGACGCTTCGCCTGGCTGCCACAGACTAGCCTGGTGGTAAAGCACATAACCCTCTTCTGTACATGCGCGTGTCAGCCCTAACAGGAGGAGATGGGACGGGGAGGGAGGAACAAATGCTTCTAAAGGAGCAGTGTGAGGAGCTTTGTTGATTAGTTAGCGTTCTCTTTATTTGGGCACCTTCGTAACTTCCCCTCTGACATGATATCGCCTTGTTGTGTACGGTTGTCTGTGTTTGTCCGGCTGTAGTGTTGTTTAGAATAAAAAGGTCCCTGGACTTATTTTTGGCCCTGTGCTGGGCTCATTGTTTCTAAATAGCTGAGGAAGCGTGGGTGGTACCTGCCGTGGAGGCAGTGTTGGGCTGGCCTCCCTCCTCCACGGTCCCTGGCACTCCCAGGGCCTTCACGTCACATCCCTCCCCTACTCCAGTGCATCCTCGCTGGGCCGCTCCAGTGAATCCCCCCGGGGGACAACCAGACCGGATGGGACTCCCACAGAGGGTGTGAGAAAATCTAAACAGTCAAGCTAGTAAGATTCCTTAAGAGCTTGACATTATGCTTTATTCGACATGGTTGTGTACGGTGACGTTCTGGGCAAAAGGGTAGTGAATTGGGGACAACGGTGTGGCTGTCTTGCCGTCGAGGCTGCAGTGGGCGGTGTGGTGAGAGGGGTGTAGAATGGGTCGGGCTAGAGCTACGTTTTTTCGGACTCCCACTGTGTGCGTATGGGTGTTTGTAAACTGGAGGGGCAATGGCCTCCCTGCTCACTGCCATCTGCATGCGGAGGTGTCGTGTTAATTTCACTTCACCATCATGTGATGATTGCAAAGAAAGTGTCAACTTTCTCTCTTTGCCTCCCCTATGTAATGGCTGTCCTCGCACATTCTTGGAACGGAGTGGGGCCTTTTTAAATGCCACTATTGTCTGTAAACTCTCCTAAATGTAGGAAACCAGTTTTTTTATATTGACTTTATTTATATTCATCGTTGTTCTGCCAACTATCGGTGATGTTCACTGGGATTACGCTGCAGTAATCACAGTAGAACGGAGCCTGTTCAATTTACTCCAGCATCAGTTGAATTAGTGATGCCCTGGGATCTGAGATAAATTGGAAAATAGGAGATGCGTTCCTGTTTCCAGGTGCCCCTGTCAGCCCTGAGGTCAAAGGGCGTCTTAGCCTCATGCACACACCACTGGCTCCAGAGGTAGCAGCTCCGCCTTGTCCTGTGTCGTCTGAGGATTTGAACTCAGTTTCAAGGGGCACTCTGGTCCCCTTTATGGTGGACCCATAATCATATTCAACTAGGCCATCATTGTCAGAGACAGAAAGAGGGAGAGAGAGGTAGAGAATGAGAGATAAAGAGGCTCATGAGAGAGAAGGCAGGAGAGAGCGAAGGAAGTAGAGTGCAAGCGGTAGAACGAGAGGGAGGGATTTGGGGGAGTAGAGGGAGACCGAATGAGAAAGAGAGAGAGAAATCCAGGGCTGGCAAGCCTCACTAGTAATAATTGAGTAGTTGAGCAGTAGTTTTCTCCAATGTGTGTTTTTTTTCTTTCTGAAGGGAATAGTACTGACTGTTATTAATGTGCTTTTGACAGCTTAATTTGAAAAGCGGGCTACTTGTTAAAGAAGACCAGGATTTGTTCTCGGAGAACAGACTGATTTTTTTAATGTTTTTCAAAAATGCCTGTCAATGACCCACTTCTGAGATGGTCGAAAACAAGGAAGAGCAGCATGAAATCCACAGGGAGAAAGGGAGGCGATGGGGGGGGGTCGAGAGAAAGGAGGGAGAGACTGAAAGAGAGGAGGAATGAAAAGCTTAATTTTTGTGGGAAGTAAATTCCAAATCCTTTTCTACTTCTCCACTCTCCTCCCCTACCCTCTTTTTACTTCTCTTCCCTCTCCCTCATCCTCCCTTCACCCGCCTCCCCTCAACCCCTTTTTTCCTCATCCCCCTCCTCTCATCCTTCCCCTCCTCCTCTAATCATCCAGATCCTTCCCTTCTTCCACAACAATCACCTTCTCCTCACCCCCTCTTCCTTATCCCTCCCTCCTTGTTCGCCTCCTCATCTCCCCCTCCCTCTTTTATCATCCCTCTCCTCCCCTCATCCCTCTCCTCCTCTCCTCATCCCTCTCCTCTCTCCTCCACCATTCAAAATCTTTCCTCCTTGGGTCTTCATCCGTGCAGTGGAATAGGAAGAGAAGTGCTGGTAACGCTAACGGGGATTAGCTTACGATGCTCACTAGCTCCTCTCGGTTAAGTACACGTGTAATTACTTGTTTATTTGGGATAATGCGCTGCAGGAGCGGCTGGGGCACAGAGAAAACACACACACACACACACACACAAATGCGTACACACACACACACACACACACACACACACACAGTGGAACTACAGCCCTGGGATGGGTCTCTAAACTGGACAGGGTGGGTCAGTGGGATAGGAGGGGGAGTGTCCTGGAGATTTTTCTCAGGGTGCAGAAAACAAGTCGATAATATGAGAACTGGGAGGGAGGGAACGGAGAGAGGAGAGATATGTGCCCACCAGTGCAAGTGTGTGAAGTGGGAAAAGCCGTTGGTTAGCGAGGGGACGTGCTCTGCTATCATTAGCCAGGCGGTAGGCGGAGGGGGGGGGTGGGGGGGGGGCAGATGAGGTTATGTGAACGGTGCAGCTGTGCTCCAAGCTCAGGGATTTGGGTGGGGGGGGGGGAACTCCAGCCAGGTCCTTCACTGTACTGGAGCAGAGCAGAGCCTTGTGAACTAGACCTCCCCCCCCACTCCCCAACTCCCCCACAACCCAACTCCCCCACTACCCAACTCCAGATCTTCACTTCCCAAATAAGAAAATAAATACATGTTGATGGCAAGGATAAAACTACAGAGAAAAAAAACACAGGCATGATTTATATACTTCTCTGTAGGCATTTGCTGTTTTCTTTTCTCCTTTATCTCGGGGATCAAGAAACAGTTTTCAAAAGTTCCACATGGAAATTTGGATGTGAATAACAAGTAAAAATAAGAGTGATTATTTAGAAATACACAAATTAAGGGTTTGGAAGCATAGAAAAACTGTTCCAGTTCTGATGGTTTTCTCTCTGAGCTAGGCCGGGTGGGATTCATTCAAACTCAGCATTGTATTGCATTGCCACGTTTATGCAGTGTCTTTATTTACAACATGGCCTCGCCGTTCTAATGACGGAGAGTGAAGACGTGCCTTTGAACTGGGCTGCCCCTGGATATTGATGTGTAGCCATGACCAGACAGCTAAGGTGATAATAGTAAAAAACTCTTGCTTCTGCGTAAATACTGCAATGCGAGTTTGATTTAAATGAGCGCTTAATCTCCCAGTGATATAGCTTTTGCCGTTTTAAAGCAGTCCCCAGGACCCCCCCACCCCCCTTCACATGCACAGCCACAATTTGCCATTGAGCCAGTTCAGATAGTTCAAAACAGAATGGGATGTGGTTGAATCTACATATTGGCATCACAGCGTCGGAGAATACCCAAACTTCCCTGTCACCCTTTCTGATCACTTGCCACAGAAACGGGGCAAGCGCCGCGACTGAGAAACGCAGGAGGGAGGGGGAGCGCGGAGCAAAGCCTCACCGTGCTCTACTAATAAATTCAGCCTGCCACGGTATCCAACAACAAGGCAAAATATCACACATCTCCACATCACACGCTACTCCTACAACAACAACACGCGCTGAAAAAAGACAGAGCTCAAGAACCGAGGAGTTGGAAAGCTAGCAAGAAAAATTACATGTGAACAGCTCGTATGAAACTTTCCGGAGGAGAAAATGAAATGAAAAATAGAATCCTGTCTTGTAGGATAATAGCAGTAGTTAAATTGCCTGGCTACATGGAACAACCCATACAGTGTCTCTACACAAGGTAAAACAATGGGGAGAGACTACCTTGACAGTTTTTCTCATGGCTGTGAGCTACGTCTTGCACAATGGCCCGCTGTGGGCTAAAAATAGGGCTGGGCCAGAGTGGCAGTAGGGTTTTTGGCAAGAGGGGTCATCTTTCTTTCATACAGTGGCGTTTGCATTAGTCACATACCCAAGGGAGTTGTCCGGGTCTCTGCTAAGACGTGGAGTTGCGCGGCAGTAATGTAATATGCATTTCTCTATTTTCATTCTCTATTTGCTTCTACTCTCTCTCTCGCTTTTCTTCCACCTCACTTGTAGAGGCTAAGTAGCAGTAAGCGTTATCAGATCACTCGGGTTGAGGTCTCTTTCAAACCTTTTTTTGCCCTTTTTTATTTGGTGCAGCTGTGCAGGCTCTTTAATCATACGCTATCTTTTTTCAGTTGTCCCCCCCCCGTTGTACTCCCTCCGCCCCTAACATATGTTAATTGGCTGCTTTCTGTGACAAATTACGAGCTGTGTCTTTGATGAGGTTGGGTTGTGATGGCGTGGGGAGTGGAGAACGCTGCAGTTGCCAGCCCCTGGCCTGTCCCCCTAACCACTTCAAAGAGGAGTGCGGCACCAAGCCGCCATCTAATGAGAGGCTTGGCCTGTATTGGCCTGGCTCTGGCCTGTATTGGCGTGGCTTTGGCCTGGATTGGCCTGGCTTTGGCATGGCTTTGGCCTGGATTGGCCTGGCTCTGGTCTGGATTGGCCTGGCTCTGGCCCGGATTGGTCTGGCTTTGGCCTAGCTTTGGCCCGGATTGGCCTGTATTGGCCTGGCTTTGGCCTGGCTCTGGCCCAGATTGGCCTGACTTTGGCCTGGCTTTGGCCCGGATTGGCCTGTATTGGCCTGGCTCTAGCCCGGATTGGCCTGGCTCTGGCCCGGATTGGGCAGGCTTTGGCCTGGATTGGCCTGGTTCTGGCCTGGATTGGCCTGGATGGGCCTCTTTCTCTGCCCGCTCATCCCTCCTAATAGAATGAGTTGTTTGGCTACCACTCCTCAATGTTAAATTGGTCTGGGGGGGGCACCCTACTGTACCTCGCCCCAATGTTAAACATGGGTAGGTGAGGGCAGGTTGCAGATCACTGTTAATGGGGGGTGGTTGAGAAGGACCCAGTAGTCTGTGTGCTGGGGTAGGGATACCATAGTTAAATATTACACTAAAATGTAATGTCACCCAGTAAAGTACTGCATTGGTAAAAGTGAAAAATAAATCAGGTTTTAAATAATTGTCAATGCCAAATCATTTTAAGTTCCTTAACCACTGGAAATGTTGCAACTGTTTAGAACTAAAACAGTACAATCATATCTTCTTTTGAAATTTAGTGGAGTAAACATTATAATTTTCTAAATATTTAAAGTAGATATAACTGACATAAACAGATCAAGTTGTGCGTACGTTATTTTGTAGTTACTTTACATAACTGTTTTGTGAACAGTTAAACACTGTCTACAACTGTGGAAATACAACTACTCATGATACCAAATGTATAGGTTCAAAGCCTCTTTACATTTGTGTTATTGAATGTACATTTATATTCTAACCAATTCTGAATTGAAACAACATGTTGTGTAACAACCCAAATTATTGATGGAGGACATCAAAACGGTCTCAGTGTGTTTCAGTGTGTTTCAGTGTGTTTCAGTGTGTCTCATTATGTTTTAGTGTGTTTCAGTGTGTCTCAGTGTGTTTGAATGTGTGTGTGTGTGTGTGTGTGTGTGTGTGTGTGTCTTGAGGAGATACTGCCAGGAAACATAACACCGGTTTTGCTTAAACAAACTAAGTGCAACAATCGAAGTTTAATGATGCTAAACGTCCACAGGATAAGAGTGTTCTCCAATAATCAGCCCAATCAACTTGTGGTTGACGAGGAACTGACATCATGCTACCAGACTAAAGCCCTTTTTTTTCAGAGGCCAGGGGCATCGAGATCAAGTTTTTTTCCAGTTCTCTCTGCTCTACTCTTTCTATCTTTCTCCTCTTTATTCTGCAATCTAGGTTACTTGGTTTCCTAAAGGAGCACTGGGACCGAAAAAAACAGAAGGTCGAATTTATGAAGGACATCCTTGTTGAAGTGTGCAACCTTCTTTTTCTTAGCAAATTGCCTCCACACTGTGCAGTCTCAGATGATGGCTGTGGATCGTGCTTTACAGCAGACAGGCTGTAACGTTTCACGGGTTGCTGTGTAAAGCATGTTGTTCATCGTCATTGTAGTTACAGTAATGTCACATTACTCCTGCAGAGGCGTAATTGATTTATTTTAACTTATTTAGGCTACTGTAATAGCAGGCACCCAACAGGTAATGTAAAGCCACATTTTTAATGTGCGGACCATAACACATAAATCAAATAATTGATAAAGCTTTTGGCACAGCTCTGTCTGTCTGAGTGGTGGGCGGAAATGGGCTATTTAAAAGCAAAAACAGACTGAAGGCAAACATTGATGCTGTTGTTAGACCACACGTCATTTTGAACTTGACTATTCGGGTCAGGTGCTACACTTACACTTCACACATGTCTTTTTTTACCCACCAATAACTAGCTTGCCTACAATTATGTTTCAAACAAAACATGTTTGCTTGGCCAGCTAGCTGTCATGCTTTATTCAGATAATATTTGGAAGTTTATTTATTAAAACAGTATGTAGCTCTTTTCTAGTTATAACTTATCAAATAGTTTATATTGAAATCAGAGTTCCTAAAATCTTCCTGTCAGGATCAGACCAAAGCAGGCAAGGCTACAATTGATTTCAGTATTCAGCCCAAATATGAATAACCTATATTTTAATGAATGTTTATCATCAGGAACATCTCATTGCATGGGGAGTTGTGCTTTTTCTTTTTCTACAGTTATCAATGCATTCAGCAATGCATGCACTTTTAATATTGGCATTGTCACTTAAAATACCCACACTGAGCATTTTTTTACATGAATCTATGTCTAAGGAGCACAAACCATGTACAAACCGAATATTTGGTATCAGTTTATTTGCACGTAGACCAAATAAACTTTTTAATTTTACGCAGTATTGTGCTCACGGCCCACTGGTTCTCTTTCATTCACTCCCATGCATTCCATCTCCAGCCTGACTACACAAGTCATTTGTTTGAGTCTTTACAGGTGCAGTCCAGCCTGCCAGTTCTTGAAGACGGACTTAGCAATCGGCTCCTAGTGGCCAATATGTTGCCATGGGAGCCAGATGTGAGTGGTTGCCATGACACTGTTTAAGGACACCTTGACCGTGTATACATCCAATCCCCTCCCCAATCTTTCACACACACTCACAAACACACACTCAAGTACTCTCCATTGAGCATCAGAGGGTGTGCGATCTGAGCCTACCTCATTGATTAATATTTGCGGCTCCAGACACTCGTCTCTTGTTCATAGCATATTCAGACGCCTGAGCCAGTCTACAGAGCCAGTCTACAGAGCCAGTCTACTGAGCCAGTCTACTGAGCCAGTCTACAGAGCCAGTCTACAGAGCCAGTCTACTGAGCCAGTCTACTGAGCCAGTCTACTGAGCCAGTCCACTGAGCCAGTCTACTGAACCAGACTGGAGTGGTTAACTATTATTCTGCCACCAGATAATTTTCCTGTTGATGCAAAGCAGTTTAAATTATGTTACAGCATCTGTATGCCAGACATATTTTAACGTGCTTCTTCACAGATGCTACGAATATATCTGTTGTCTATAAACACTTCCATATTGAACTCATAGAACCTAACACAGGATGGAACCTTTATGTGATCTACAAATGTGCCCATGGGAGGCAACAAAAGACAAAAACATCCCTCAACTTCCCTGTAGCTTTCTATGTCTTGCTAGATCAGCAATAGTGGATTGAGAGGAAAGAAAAAAGAAAACCTGGCCAGTCCCTTGAGCAAGTATGCAAAATACAGATTACCGTATACATAATTTCACATATGAGGAAAAAAGTGCTTAAAACATCCAGTGAGAAGTTAATAGAAAATAAGATGGCACCCGTGCAGAAGTGTTAGCCATGTTAGCTTTAGCCTGTGGCTCTAATTGGGGCCAGGAGGGAGGATTTCATAATTGCTGTCAGAAGATCACATTTAATTCTCTTCTTCACAGTCATTGCTGTAGGGTAAAGTGAAACAAATTGTCATCAGAGATTTCTAAACGAACAAACCTTTTAATTAGGCTGATTAGAATGCTTCTGTTTAAAGAAGGAGAGAAAGAATGTGTGATGGAATCATCAACAAATCATAGCCGACAGAATCGCGTTGTCTGGTGTTAAAACACGCCACCGCGAGACATCACAGAAGCCTGTTGCGCTCGAAAAGAAGACAAAGCGGGCTCCACCCCCTAACCCGTCGCCCTGCCCCCCCCCCCCCACACACACACACACCCCACCCCCGGAGCTGCTGAGCATCACGAGACATTGTCATCCGTGGCAAAGAACATAATTGGGTGAATATGTCAACGATCTGTGTGTTCTTAGTGACATGGCCCTGAGCTGTTGTCATGGGGATGGGGTTATAAACATTGAAGTTAGACGTACACCCCCCCAACCGTACCATAAACTAGCTGTTGGTTAGCGGGTTTACGTAGATCAACCAACAAAATAACCCTTAGCAACTGTGGGGTTAATCAAATCATATGTGTGTGTGTGTGTGTGTGTGTGTCAACCTAGAGTCCGGGGGTGTATTCTCTGTTCCAGTCCAACAGCGTGTGTCTAAATGGTGCTTGCACCTGGGCCCTGTCGGCCTACGTGGCACCATGTGACGTGAGGCAGCGGTTGGACGCCTGCTGAAAAACATTCCCCCTCGCAGATGTGTATTCTTGTGGAGAGTGAATCGGGGGGTAATGTACTGCACAGACTAACAGAGGCGGTGGGGAAGATAACGTCAGACATCTTGACAGGTGGAGAACGAGAGAGGAAGAGAGAGAAGCTGAGGCCATCACTCGAAACTAACGGGATTCAGTGTCGAACACTGGTTGCTTTGTTCCACCGCAACCTGAGCCGCTTTCCTGTTTCTGACCATTTCTCAACCACGACCACCACTGCACCTTTGTCCTGCCGATATGCATCTTCCCCTGCAGCAAGTCCATCCTGTTGTCTTTTCACATTTTGGCAAGGATCGTTTTAGTCAGTGCGTCGCCCTCTTTGACACAGGCCATGGAAAGACTAACAGCTCACGCCACGGCAATGATTCATTTGAGCCTTTCCGGGGCCTTTCCAAATCATTGTTCCCTCCACTTCTGCTTTTTCTGGTGCCTCACGCTCCACTCTGGTGAAAAGACATCAGTGTCAGAGCTACCTCAGTCTGAGGCTGCGTTCACAAAGACAGAGCAGTTCGGATTTTAGTTTCCACCGATTCCTCGTTTCGCCAGTCATCTCAGATCCTATATGCATGGTAAAAATGTCAATTCCTAAAATATAACATCATAATCGGCCCACTTTTCCAGACCACTAACAGTACAGCCAGCATCTACATTAGCACCACAGAAATCACAACCTTCTGTGACTGTACATTTCAATGCAGACCAATACGGTTGGCCTCTAATCCGACGATGACCCGGGCGACCTGTGACCCCTGTGCCGCTGTGCCGCTGTGCGCTCGGTCCCGTAAAGTCACATCTCCAGTCCAGACGGCCCGTGGATGCTGCAGAAAGGCCGACAACAGGGACCGGTGTTGGCCCGCTCACACTCGTCCCCTGCTTCTGACGACGCCGCGCAGCAGCTGCAGTCTCACAGCCGTTGGCCTGCTTTCGAAGGGGGTTGGGGGGGAGGGAGGTGGACGCGTAGTGTCAAGCCCCCTCGTTCTTGGGGGAGTCAGCGACAGGCTGTGGAAAGACTCCTCTCACCTGTCTCCGTTCCGGTTCTGACGGACGGCTACCTGTCCTCCATTTAGGCTCTGGAGGACCATAGGCCCTGTTCGCTGGTGACGGGTGACATGCTGCTCTGCCCGGTCACAGACAGAAAGGCTGGACATGAAAGGCCTGGTTTCCTGGTTTCCTCACAGCCGCTCCACCTAGAGAGGAGTTAGCAGGTTTTTATAGCACACAGCGATGAATATAGGACACCACCGTGTGCTGATTGGATTTCCATTGGTCCAATAACAGGAAGCCATGGCAACAACATGTTAGTTGGAAATGTGTAGCAGAGGTTCATTGGTTGATCGCCACAGACATGAGCTCGCTTCTTTAGATAAGTCATCATCCAGGGCTTTGTCATTTGAATACTTTCTTGACTCTTACACTGTCTTCTTGCGTGTTCATAAAAGTATGCAAAACATGAATTTCTCGTAATGAAATTTTTTACTTATTGTCCCCCAACTGCAATCAATTAGGAGGCAATCTACAGGCAGATCAACTTCCTTCTTTTATTATTCAGTTCAGCATAAGAAAGAAAGGGTTCTAATATCTTCTCTGAATTCAGCGTGCCGTATAGGACTGCTGTCTGGAGCTGTCGGAGACCAGTTTGTGTTGCTGAAAGGATGCTTTGTAATGTGTGAAGAATACCGCTCCACGGTATTGAACTAGTGCAGAGCCTCCAACAGACCGTATTCAGCCATCGTCAATACATGCAATTCGTTGTCATGTTTCAGCGCAGTTGCTTATAAAGCCTTTGCTCTGCTCTTATTCTGCTTACAGCTTCTGCTAAAGGTCATGTTGGCAAGGTTTGGAGGCATTTTGAGAAAGATTTTTACTTTCCAAAAATTGGGTTTTGTCCTGTAAGGTTTCACAATCACAACGATACGTCCTGTTGCATCATCAGGAAATCCAGATCTGATGGCGGGCGTTGTGGTTGTGGTGATTTTTTCAAAAGTTGGTGAAAATGTTCTCCCTGAAGATCTTGTGCCAAACGCAGTGTTTCATGATCCGAAACACAGTGATTCCCGAGGTTAAGATGCCAATTTGTTTGGGGTGGGCAGAAGACTGACATTTCTTTCCTTCCATCTGTCACTCCTCGTCTTTAGTTTTTTTGGTGTGGGGAGAGGGAAGCGTGGGGAGTTTTGGTTCCCATTTTGAGCTCTCTGGTGCGGATCAGTTTAGGGAAGGAAGCACCTTTACACCTTTAATTGTCAGTGGCTGCTGATGTCACATCCTTCCGCTGAGTGCGCCGCATGTGTGCTTCCTGCCACACTGTCCATGAGGTTCTTGGGACGAGAGGGCTACAGGGTCTAACGGCGTATTATGGGGTGGATTCCAACCAGGGGGCGGGGAAGGGGTGTCTTGAGGTGGGTGTTATGGTTACTGGGCTCATGGCAAGAGATGGAGGATGGGGTTGGCGTTGACAAAGGGGTGAAATTATGTGATGCGAGTCCGAATTGATACGCCGAGGTCTGTTATTCCAGTTAAGACGATCGATGTCAGATACTGTAACATAGACAGCGGGACAGCTAATAGGCAACTAGCTCTTTCGGCTCCTCAGCATAGGATGGTCCTCACTTTTCGTGGCGGCATGGCTTGAAAAAACATCTCCGGCTAATGATCCAACTGGAACGTGGCTTAATAAAACACGGCATGCACCACACACACACACACACACACACACACACACACACACACTCACACACACACACACACACACACACACACTCCTCAGCCTGGAAGGCATAATGCCACGATACACCACTGTTGAGCTAATCCCAGATGTACATTCTGCTAATCTCTTTAGCCGCTAATGTGTTAAATTTGCCCTAATATTTGCTGTGATTCACCACCAGCACAGAGGATCACCGACGCGTGGGCGATGTTTAGGTCATTCTCTCCTGTGTGTTTCTAGAGGACGTGGGGAGGGGGAGGCAGGGGGAGGCAGGGGGAGGGAGGGGGAGGCAGGGATAGTCATTCGTCACTGTGCCTATCTGGGCCTGACAGACGGATGGGAGAGCACTGTGCTGCCTCGCGGTCCATGCAGAGGACTCACTGCCTGTAATGACATTAGAGATACAATGGGAGGCAATGGAAAGTCGGCTGGCCAATGGCTCTTCTTCACCACCTCCCACAATCACGCCCAGGCTACACAGATAAACACCTCCACAAACAACTCCAAACACTTGTCTTGCAGAAATATATATATATATATATATATATAGATAGATATAAGTTTTTATTTTATTATTTTGGGACTAAGATAAGATATATGACAGTGATGCTTAATCGAAATGTAGCTTACAGTGTGTGTATGTGTGTGTGTGTGTGTGTGTGTGTGTGTGTGTGGGTGTGTGTGGGGGGTGTGTGTGTGTGTGTGTGTGTGTGTGTGTGTTTGTACTCATATTTAGATTGTTCTGAAACTGTATTAAAACTGGGTTTTGTGTGCTATAAAAGGAAATAGGGGTTTATTTTAAAAGAGAGAGGGTTTATTTAATGTAGCATACACCTCCTAAAAGGTTTACTTACTGCAGTGTAATATGTTATTTCAAATCCTCACAACCGCATTTCCTATGAGGATAGAGGATACTGATGTTTTTTTCAGGACACATGCTATTACCAAATGTGTTGCAGATGTTCTATGGGGAGTGAGCAGCTTTGCCGCCAAGGTGGGGTTTCTAGGAAAAACACCACCAATCTTGTCATGATAAATCGCTTTCTCCAGTTCTTAGTAACATAGGGATATTCCTAGTTGGGTCAGAAAAGAGAAAACGTCAGCACATGTTGGTGTATCCATTCTACAAACGTACCCAAGGTAGCGCGTTTGGTTCCTTGGAAGTTGGGGAACCCAATGTCTTTGGTTTCAAAGTGGTTGTGTGAAGGAAGTCATGCATTTCTTGACCAGTGAAGAATTGAAAAAGCTGCATGTTCTGCAAACTTTTATTTTTAGTTTGCCTGGAGGTTCTAGGAAAGTTTTGTCACAGGTTCCTTGAAAGTTTTGTAGGGAGATTTTATAAGCATTTTTGAATGGCGTCTTTAAAACTATCACAAAATGTTTTTTTAAAGGACAGACAAAAATGCCTTTTAGTAATAATCATACAAATATGCCTTTGTACTTTGACACAGCATCACTTTGATTCAAACCTTAGACATTCACTATTCAACGTATTAGTCCATTGTGTTTTCTGGATAACGATAACAAAGATGTCATGTTGCTCTATACAGCAATTCATTTTCAATAATCAATCAGAATTAATTTAAAACTAAACGAACCCAGATTTATTCAGATGACAAATTACTTGTTTACAATGAGACTGCAGTATATGTTATCATGAAATATGACATTTGTTAGAACTCCAAATAGGTTACTGAAATTACCACAGAATAACTTTTAAAATTTTCTAAAATAATTGATAGCAGAACTTATAATAGAACCATGTGGAAACCTGTAGGGATGTTCTGATATTCCTCATGCAGGACATTGTGAATCTAAACTATTGGAAAATCAGACATTAAATAGACCCATCTGTAAACCTGTTGTGTTGAGGTAAAGAAATAAAAAGAGAAGAACTGTGTTTCGTCATGTTCAGTGTACTATTTCAGAACAAAACCAATGTCAAACCACTTTCAGAATGTTCCACAAATGGTATTAAATGTAAACAAGTTAAAACATTTAAGGATAATGTAGGTTCATCAAATCCCAAGAAAATATATTAGCTTGGTCAAATTCTTCGAATGTGCTGAGAATGTTCCAAACTATCCTGCATCACCCCCAGAACAGTGTGGGAAGGTTGTAAAAATGTTGAAGTACAACAACCACACAATCATCAAGGTTCTCTGAATTGTCTGTGCTATCTGGGGAGGAAGTGGGTTTTAGCGTTGAGTTGCCCTTCACAATAAAGAAAACTCTCAGTCTATTTCTCCCCTCGTATTCCTTTTTCCTGTTTCAAAGAGAGAAATTTGTGCTGAGCGCCAACCTAGATCATGTCCCTGTTTTCTCTCTCCCCCTCTATCTGATTCTGTCTGGTTCCCTCCTTTGTGTCCTCAATGTCAAAGCCACATTAACAAGCTACACCCTACAGGATACTGTACACATAGTCTATTAGGAGGGGAAGAAACACTGCCCACACAGTGTATATTAGTTTTTGGTGACTAAACACTTGGGAGTGAGGCGACCTAGAATCAAGCCTCGTGGTGCACGGTGTTCCCATTGGCTCCCCGGCTCCACTTCTCAGAAAGAGAGAGAGATACAGAGGCAGAGATTTAGAGTGGCATAAATGGAGAGAAAGAGTGTCCATTAGATCTATGTGCTGAATCTCCCTCCCTCTCTCCCCCGTCTGCCTAACAGATGGGAGGGTCGTGGGCTGGGTTCTTCCCCTCCCCCCTGAGAGTCCTGGTGCCTGTTCAAAGATCCGTCTTTCTGCTTCTCCCTCGTTTTCTAGATCTCCCTCTGTTAGCTCTCTGTAGGCTTCATGTCACTGAGTCCAGACTGTCCTCTACAGGTATGGCCGCCATACTCCCATTCTTTATCCAAACTTAATTTCCCATTGTTTATTTCCCAATGTCCCCTGTGACCTTAGCAGTGACCCCAACTGTCCTTCACCAGTTGTCACTCTAAATGAGTCCCCATCTGTTTCACGATGTCAGAAATAGGGATGGGGGAGACAAAAAGAGAGGGATTTATTCAGTCTTTTCTTCTCTCTATTTGCCTGGATCTGCCCTCTCCCCATATGCTTGGTTTTGGGATTAGTGAATTGGCTTAGTGTGGCAGAGAAAGCTTGTTAGTCGTTTCTCTCCCTCTTCCTCCTTGCTTGCTCTCCAGTGGTTACGCCAGTCTTGTCCCCTTACTCTCTTTCAGTGGACAGTACAGACAGACATTCCTACCTTCTGGTGATTTCTCAGTCTCTCTTTCCCGCTCTCACCTCTCTCTTCTCACTCCCTCTCTCCTCTTTCTCTCTTTTTCTTCCTCTCATTTTCTCTCCCCTCTCCCTCTCTCCCCTTCAGGCTTGCTGTGGCATGTCTCCTGGCAGGACAGTGTCCGAGGGGTAAATTGGATTTCGCGGCTCTGTTGTAATCTGTCAGGTTGGAGGGTGCTTACCATCACCAGCCATTCCTCCCTGGTCGTGGAGCGGGGGTGGGAAGTGTTGACGTCGGTGGGCGGGGGGCGGGGCGTTCTCCAGGAGGACTGAGTCGACTGGTGCTACAATAGGAGGGGAGTGTGTCGGGTGGGGGGGGAGCAGAGTAGGCCCACCTTGCCTGGGGCAGCATTGGTTGTCGGCGCCAAAGCTGGGATTAAATGTTCAGGACATGAGCTTAGTCTTACAGTTAGAGTTACGCAAGGGCTAAGGTGTTCCTCCAGACGGTGTTGACATGCAGAGGCTGGAGGAGGAGGACGCTGGAGCCACCAGTGGAACACAGCAGGCCTGGGGGGGTCTCGTCTGTCAGACTCTCATCGAGTGACACTGGGCTGACCAGGGATTGATATGTTGTTGTTGTTGTTGTTGTTTGTAACAGCACTGATCCAGGCTCTGGTGTTAGTTTGTCTGAAGATGCTATTTCATCACTCTGACAGCACTGTGATGTTGTCTCTGAAAATGTCTGAAGGTGCGGTTAGAAATCGCCGTGGAACGTGTGTCTGAAGACGTTCTAGTGTCCATGTTGATATGGGCGGTGCTGTGTTTCCTTGATACGGTCGCTGGTCCTGTTTCTATATTTGTGTCAGTGCCGCTTCAAACCATCATCACATGAGAACAGTTTTGTCACAAGGGTGCGAAGAGGAGCATGCCTTTACTAAGACATTAATGGAATCATTATGCATTGTGTTTAGGAGATAATAAAGAGTAACAGAGAGAGAGCGAGAGAGACTAAATTATATCCAGAACTTCCTAGATGTGTACAGGCTTAATTATATACAAAGTGTCAAATAACAGCAATGTTCATTTCGTTTTAGAGTATGATAAATCTGAGCGACTGTCAGCGTATAAACAATTATGATACAACTGGGCTAGTCAGTAGAAATTGATATTTACAAGTGGCCTGTAGGAGAACAGGTGTTTTCACTTGTGTTCCTAAAGCAAGATGACATGGGTGTGTAACTGATAAGAGGTGTGTTTCTGCCCGGGGGCATTTATTACCAATTCCAATATCAGGCTTTGAGGTCAAAGGTTACGGCAGCAGTGTGCTGACCAGGGTGTTTTAATTGGGCTTTTTCATACAGCACATCACTCAGTAAACACACAGATTCAGGTTGAATGAGGGTTCAAACCAGATTGGAGGGAAGGTTAGGGAAGGGTGTGTGCGTGTGTGTGTGTGTGTGTGAGAGAGAGAGGGAGGAAGATGTAGAAAAGAGAGGGAGAGAGATAGATTGACATGTCTTTTGGTGAAGTGATGTCGTCTTCCCCGTCAACGTCTCTGTTCGTGCTGCCAGGTGCTAGAAATCGTGTTCAGGAAGGATTGAATAAGAGAAGGGGGAGAAAAAGAGCAAGATGGAGGGTTTTTAATGCGACGGCGCTGACAGCTCCCCTGCATTGCACTGAGCTTAAATAATGGGATGCTCATTTGCATAACGAGGGACGTTATCACCTCTACTGTCAAAAGAAAACACAACAACTGTTCTTCTGCTCTTCCCTGAGATAGATTGGGTTGGCCTACTTTAGCACTCTGGAGAGAAGTACCAGTCATCTGGCATACCCAGGCTCACACCGACTTACACCCTTTGGAAGTCTGCTATCAGCCCAGCTCAGCCCACACACACGTGCGCACACACACACGCGCGCACACGCAGACACACAAGCACGCAGGCACGCACAAACACCCGAAAAAACGAACACATTCGGGGCATGCACAACAGCCAGACATGGAAGCAACGATTAATTACATTCACGATGAACGATAAAGCAGGTTTGAATGTAATTAAGACAATGGTAGGTGTCTACATCCGTCCCGAGCCTTTCGCCCCGTTTCTGCTCTGTCGGAAAGAGTGTTTGAGGTAGTCAAGTCAGACCTTGCAGTATTTCTGTCAGCAGACTGGTGTTTTTCAGGAGGAATAACTGCGTTTCTTAGTCTGCAGCTAATGTTACACCGTGGGTGATTAGAACATTTAAGTTAGCAGCACTTCCAAAACACTGTCAAACTCTTTGTGAACGAGGAGAGATCCTGACAGCGCTGTCAGAGGCGGCACGCTAACATAACCATCCTGATTTGCATGATATCGACGGCGAAAAATACGGCGGCGCTCTCACAACATGTTGACAGATTCTTTGTCTTTCTTCACCGTCCCTTGTGGCTGCGATGATGCGACTTCCCTCCCACACCCAGCCCCCCCAACCGATTTCTTTTTGTTGCCATATCATGTCATCTCGCTTTATGCTTATCCTCTCTCTTTGTCCTTCTTCCCCTCTCACTCTCTGTCTTCCTCTAATGCAGGTGTGTATGCTGGAGTCTTTGAATTGATCGGAGCGAGTCAAGAGAAGAGAAGAAAGGCAGAAGAAGAGCGAGAGAAGAAGAAGAGTGAGGGAAGAGAGCGTAAAGTTCTTTAGGGGGAGGAGAGAAGAAAAAGACGGGGACGATGGGGAGGAAAAAGATTCAGATCACGCGGATAATGGATGAACGCAACAGACAGGTAAGAAGGAGAAGGGACGATGCATGAGGGGAGGATTGGATGATGGGTTGATCGAGGAGGGAAACACGTTATTGTCGGTCCGGGATAGAGGACTTTTGGTGTGGCACGTTAAACCTTCAGGGAAACACAATGTGTGGAGCGGGGAGCTGGTTTTGGCTTGGAGGTTGGGTGGTTCCGGGTACTCTGGGGCTTTGCACAGGGTGTGTACCGGGTTTGTCCTTGCTAAATGGGCCCATTCTGAGGGCACCCTATCACACCATCAGACCGTGTCACAGGGTCACGCCCACTCCTGCACACGGCAGTGGAATATTACTACACAGGGGTGTTGGGCGGGGGAAGATGAAACAGTAACAAACAACTGGCGACGGTTGGTTGGAGGTGACACCACAGCGCAGACGGAACTGGGACGAGGTGTAACCCGGACAGAACTGAGAGGAGGACGCAGCGCCTGTGGCACGGGCCGGTGGATTGGTCTCTTGCCTTCCTCTCGCGGTGTCCTTAAAACACACAGCCAGCGGGGGTTAAGTGCAGCAGGACAAGCCGATAATTGTCCAGTTGTTTAAATAATGTTTTCATTTCAGATGACGAGGCAAAAGCGTTGATTGACTTGGTTAATGAACGGAATTGATCGTGTACTAGCACTAGCTTCTTTTCTGGCCTGGTCTTCAGAATCACAGCCCTGGAAATGGAGGGAGATAGACCCCCCCCCCCTCTCTCTCTGCCCTCCAGGCCCACAATCCAACAGTTCCTGTGGCACCAGTGACCAGCGCCACTCTGTCACCTCCCTGTCAGGTCAATTGGATCCATACGCTGCTAATGCAGCTCCGCCCCCACCCTGTCACAGGTCACCCACACTCGAGCTGCCCCCCCCCCACTGATCTGTGAACCATTATCCATAATATGCAGTCGTGACATTCGATTGTGATTGCATCTTGCACACCAGCCATTGAAAACGTTTTTGAATTTACTGGCTCCTCAAGTCTCTTACAGTAATCACTGTTACAGGGCTCACTTCATGCTGCCATTGTGATTTAATATGAAAGAATGATAAAAAAAATCAGTTGGACTCTCCTGAAGTGGCAGTTGAAGCTCGGTGAACTGTGTACTAGTTAGTGAGATGTAGACACAAGAAATAAGCGAGAAGTTTCTTGGAATGCACTAGTGGAGCGGAGCTGTCAGGGTCTTAGTTATTTCCTCCTTGACTCTATGTAACATCTCTACAGTACGGCTTATCGGAGTTGGGGTATTGAAGTCGAAATGAGAAGAGAGACCCAGTTTGAGAGAGGTCAACGAGTTAAGAGGGGAAGACTATCGTGTTGCACCAGCGCTCAAACTTCCTGTCTGCTTTTATCTCTGCATCCTCTCACTGTCCCACCGCAGACCGGGCTCACCGGTCGCACCAGGCACTCCGGCTCCCAAGGATGAGGACGGGAGGGAGGGAGACAGGAAGGACACCTGAGGGGAATTGATGCCACAGATATCCGGGCTGCTTCACTTACAATGAGAGAGTTAGAAGGAAATGGAGAGGAGGGGTAGAGAGATATAGAAAGAGAGAGAAATTGTTTTTAACAATTCAAACTTCTGTTTTACACCTCCAGTAATCACTGCTTTGCTAAGCGTTGTTTTAATGTATTTAATTTATATATAATTTCTTTAAATGTAATAAATATCAGTTAGATAAATCCCCAAGATGAAAGAGATAGCGCCCTTTACTATTTCCTGGAGCAGAACGGGGATTTCGAGTCATAGACAAGTCAGAAGTATACCAACATGACCATCACAAGATGTATAAAGATCTTTGCCTTACAGAAACACAGAAGTATATATATATAATTTTTGTTGGTGCATGTTTTTATCTCGTTGGAACGGCGGCATAGGCTATGCATATTTTCACTTCCCCTTTGAGGAAACCTCTGCACGCTCCGGCCAAATAAACATCAGAGGTGTTACCTTTAGCCTCCACATTCTTCACATGCTTGTGCCGTTTTCATGCAAACAAGCTCCCAGCCTGCCCTGAACCAAGACCTCAGACAATCAAGCCATACACACCAAGGAATAGATGAAAATCTGTTTGAATGCCTAGATTTCCATCCCACCCCAGCTGGTATTTCTGGGCCATCAGGCCAACGTGTCAGTCCACATTTCACCCCTAATGTCATATTTCATATTGTTGCTATGACAGCGCTGTCCAGTCCTTACAACAAACACTCCTTCTTTCTCTCTGGGTGCTCTCCTGGCTCTCTGTTGAGTGGCACCGTTCTGTTAGGGCCTGTCCGATCCACGTCGCCACCCACCGGGCCTTGATGCCCACCGCGGCGCCATTACAGTGGGCATGGGTCCTTGGTCTCTCTGGGCGGCCACTTTGGCGTGCCACCCCCAGGCCCTGAAACACTTCCCCAGAGCAGGGCTAGCATGACCAGGCCTCCCTGGCGTTGACCGTCTGCCCAGAGCTCTTCACAGAGGGCAGCAGTGTGTGAACGCTGGCTCCCAGCCCCCCAGCCACTCAGACCCTCTCCTAGCCCCGGGCACATGAAAGAGCCCCCTGTGCCATAAAGGCAAGGGCCACAGACAGAGAGCAGACTCACACACGCGCACGCACGCGCGCACGCACATACACACACACAAACGTTAATAAAGATGCAGCCATACTTGCTTAAACGTATTTTACACTCAGGCCCATAGTTGGACGCACAGAAACCCACACGTTTTTATTTTATACACACAATTGTAACCGGAAACCGGGAGATAAACACCACCTATCACTTGTAATTAACATGCAGGTCGGCCATCGCTGGGTCAGGCTAAGTGGTTGCAACAGAGGTTAACGCAGAGATATCTGTCCGGTCTGTTCATCTGTGTGTGTGTGTGTGTGTGTACACGTGCGTGCAACTTTGCACGTGTGACAGTGGGGGTTGTAGGTCACTAAGGGCAAGAACCCCTATGGTTGGGTCAGAGGCTAAACATGGATGAGGTCATCAGTCAAAGAAAGTAGAGACGTGGCAACGCTGCCCCGCCCCCCCTCCCACACAGAGAGATACGGCGCTTTCAGCGGGTGAACTTCTTCTTCCTCTTATCGAGACAAACTCCGACACGTTGCAGAGAGACGCGGTTCTTTCGCTTGTGACAATTGTGCCGTGTCTCCAATCAACGGCGGCGGGGTGAGAAAGCTTGCGAGGGAAATTAACAGCAGGAAAATAATGAGGTCCTCGGGGTATCTCATCACCCCTGCACTCCTCCTCTCTCCCATTTCCCACCTCCTCTTTCCCCTTCTGCTTTTAGTGATGGTAATGTCTGTGAACCGGGCTCCTCTGTGTCAGCCAGCTCTACCCTGGGAGACCCCACCGAGAGAGTGCCTGCCAAAGAAAACTCTCATCTTCTCTCGTCTTTACCTGGCTCTTTTGTTAACTTATTGTCTTTTTCCACTTGTGCTGTTCCTCTCCACTTTGTTGTCTTTTGCTGAATTTTGGATGAGTCCCATGAAATGTATGGTCATTTTTTTTAATATGAAGTAATTATTGTCTTTCACTAAATGTTTCCCTCCTAATCTTTCAACTGGAGCTCTGTGCCACGTATATTGGTCCATCTCTTCACTGACACGGCCCTAGCAGTCAACGCCCAGATTATTGGAATCGGGCAGTGGATATATCACTTTCCACTTGTGGTTTTGCAGCATAAACAGGAACGTACTGAGTATAGCCGTCCCTCTGACTGATGGGTTTTACTCAGAAATTACTACCTGGGAATATCCAATCCAATCACTGCCTTAACCAGTTTATATACTGTAACATAAGATCGTTTCTCATACATAACTAATTGATAGAATTGAATCAATTAACTCAGACTGAAATGTAATCTCTTGCATAGGAGCTTCATTTTTTCGCTGTCCACTGATAGGCAGGCATTAGGAGTGGGCGGGCGTTGCATTAGGAGTGGGCGGGCGTTGGATGATGGTGGAGCAGTAAGCATATACTCTATTAGAGAACTCAGCCTGGAACAAAGCTTCTGTTTGTCATCATTCATCCGCTGCTGCCTGTTTGGCCCGGAGGGAGAGTTCAGTACCAGGTCTTGGGCTCCTTTCTGTATTCCTTTAGCGTGAGGAGCCCATCTCTTCCTGCTTTGGCTACTGACAATGGGACAAGTGTTGGTGTGGTTGGCGGTGGTATGAAGTGCTGTCGTGTGTGTGTGTTTGTGTGTGTGTGTGTGCGTGCGTGTGCGTGTGCGCGTGTGTTTGTGATTGTGATTAAATGGTTGTGCTGGGTCTCTGTCTCCTCCCCCCCCCCCAGGGAAGTGAAGGCAGGAGGTGGGAAGCAGAAGCGAAGCCATTGTGAAGGGGAAGCCACTGGGCTCTTCCTGTTATGAGAGGAAATGCATATAAATGTGCTTCCTGTGCCCCCTCCCACTCTCCCCTCCCTCTCTCTCCTCCCTCCCTCCCTCTTTCTCCTCCCTCCCTCCCTCTCTCCCTTCCTCCCTCTTCACCCTCCCCATTATGTGGCAGAAAATCAGCCACTCCATGACCTTTATTTTTTCTTCTCCTGTTTTCACCCCATCTGTACTCTTTTCTGGCCCATGGTGGTTGAATGACACCATGGTCCTCCTAGCGTCATGGTAACCATGTTGGTCTTGGGTGGACAGGGAAGAAGGAGCCTGGGAACCGGGGCTGGGAATACCAAGGAACTTCGCAATGTGATATAGTCATGATTCCTAGGTGCAGATACGATGTTCATTGCGATTGTCACAATTCTAACGATTCTAGATGTATTGCTTTTATTGAGATTTACTACTTTTCTTTTTTTCCACCTGACTAAATAGTTCAGTGATACCTCCGAAGAGAATATTCTGCCGAACCCATACAATAATAGAAGATGTCAATTGTTCGCCTAAAACCTGCTGGAGTTTAATGTTTTCTTTTTTACATGACAGGAGTACATTGTAAGCCACCCAAAACAACATATTCCTACGACATACACACAGTTAAATAATGCAAGTATATGACAAAACATTGAACATATTCTGCCTTTGACAGTTATGATGTGTTCGTAACCAACATGTGAAATCGGTTGAAGGAATCAGATTAGACTCGTGTTTCCTACCAAACCCCCAATGTAATGCTCTTTCTCGAGACAGGCTCTTTGCAGCTCAGGGACACTTAGTTATTTATTGTGAGAGTGGCCTGGTCAAACTCTTTCCCTGACAATGTTAAATTGGTTATCTTGAATTGATGCAACTACTAACTAGCTATTGTGGGATCTTGGTTCAGTAGCATGTCAAATTTATAAGAAATTCCAAGAATAAAGCAGATTGGATTCATGTTATGATTACTAAAAAGGCATGTTTGTGCTACATGCCATATTTCTACCAGAATTGTCCTAAAAACTGGCTGCTGAATGGAACTCTTTCTAATATTGCTCCAATGTGGGGAAATGCAGTAACACAATTGACAGAATAAACTGCTTTAAGAAAACCCACACAAAGCACTTTTCAACATCTCTAAAATTATCTCACTGCAATCCTCCCCAGAGCAAAAATAAAAGTTCCAACATGCAAACTGCTTCAGAAGTATATTAGTCTAACAGCGAAGTGTGTACTCTGAGGAGATTATAACAAAATGCGCTTTGCCAAGGCTTTAGAGATGGACAGGTGTGTTTTCGATAAGTAGGCCTATCAGTCTACTGACTGATTTGGCAATCTGGAGTGCATAGCTTAAGTATGTAACAAAGAAAATAGCTAATAGATACATTTTTACACTGCCAAAAAGAATATTGCCGTTCAAGTCTGTATCTTCCCCCCATCCCTTCTGTAGAGAACAGTACAGTGTTTGTGTAGGCTGGATGTAGCCTCTGACCAGGTGACACGTTCTCACTGGAAACCCCAAACACAAAGGACTGGTAATTTCCAGCACTCACTATGACCTCATGGTTCCTCCTGAGACCGTTATGTGCAGCCGTGCGTTTCACATTATGGGGCCCTTGAGACGTGCGCAGTTAAAAACACACTCATTCACAGTTTGTTTGACACTTCAGGGAGTATACTATTTTACCTAGCGCTCCTCTGGCCCCGAAGGCTGCCGAGGTGCTACAACCATGTTCTGTGATTAGCACGTTGATGCGCTAATCACACGCAGCCCTGTGAGGAAAGGGAGGATTTTAAAGAGATGGTAAACCACGCTTAGCTGGTGTTTTAACAGCGGGTCAAAGACACTCTGGAGTAAGATCTCCCCCACACCATTTAAAGCATGCGGACTGGTTAAGTGGAAGTGGGACCAGAACGTTAGATAGAAAGCCTTTAGCAACAGTAACAGCCTACAGTGACGTCACCAGCACGAGGGATATGTCTAACAGCTAGCTTTGGTCACATGTTGGCATCATGTGAGGTCAGTGAGTCAGGGTGTTGCGTTTTGCCAAACCAACCAGGGAAGCTCAGCACCGTTCCCAGAACTAACTGGACCTACCTGCCTACTACACATTCCCGACGTGAATGACTCAAAAACATGGCTGAGAACACGTGCATTGCGCTGTCCTCTGTGTCGGCGGGAGTTCTGTTGTCTGTGCGATTTTTTTAAACATCAGTGTTAGAAGTATGAAATGGGGGTGGTGTGTAAATTCTCCCAACACAATTATCAGATTGTGTTTGTGTCTAGGACACAATATGGGCCTCTTCTGTCCCTGGATGCTGAGAACGGCTGTGTGCTGCTCGAACTGCCATCTTTTATAATATCGATGTCAGTTAAAAGTGAGTGGGCGACGTCAGCCTTGGGCCCGCATGATGCCAGTGTGTCTTACACTGGCATGGATCTTAAAGGCTCCGGCACCGGAATAACCGGCAACAGCCCTGCACAGCTTAGGACGACCCTGTTCAGGACGGGCCTCGCATGACCCGACGCAACCTCACACAGCCTTCCATCTGAGTCTGACTGAGTGTGCCGTGTGCCCGTCGCGTCAGGCCTGGTCTGCCGTGTTCAGATCTGTCTCAGGGTGTTAGAGATTCTAGTGTTCTTGCTATGACAATGAATCACCCAGTGGCCACCTGCGTCTGGCCCCTGGATCTCAACATGGGTTTGTTTTGTGGCGTCCGCGTATGACTGTAAATGTCACCACGGTATTTAAAGCCCGGGGGAGCCTTGCATGCGATTAATCAATGGAGTAGTGTATAAGTCTCGAGCCTTTGTCATGTGCCGTGGCTCCACGCTGCATGAAGCCGAATGCCTCTCCTGTCTCTTGTTTCACCTCTGTAGTCTCCGCACAAAGTTCCCGGTAGCATATAGCGGTGATGTCATCCGCCAACTCTGAGGGAAGGCCAGGGCAGGGTCTGGAGTTTATCTGAGGTCGGACCGTTCAGGACGGCACAGCTCCATTCATCACGGAGTGCGATGGATATCGTTTGATATTGGATTTCTGAGGTGTATCCTGTCCGATTGCATTTCAGGAAAGGAAAGGCAAAACTATCGATGTCTTCCTTCTCCTGTTTCAGTCCTGGGAGTTTCTCAGCTGCTGAAGACCTCTGGGATACGGTGAAGGACACCTGCATTCATTCATTCATTCACTGATATGTCGATCTGATCTGTCCATAGCAACAGTTTTAACGTCAGAAATGTCATAGGGGACATGAACAGCTGGCTGGTCTGCGTATCTTCTCCCCATTCGTATTGGAGATGTGTGTAATTCGTCTATCTCTTGTGTTTTTAGCTTTTTGTTTTTGGCTTGTGTGAGGTGTCAGGAGAGAAAAGACGTGACAAACGTCTCAGTTAATCAACATGCCTGGATCATTAGCAACCAGCTGGGCACTGTTCTGGTCGCTCCCTCTCTTTCTTTATCTCTTGTCTCGCTCATTATATCTCTTATTCTGGTGAACGGTCTTGCTGACCTGGACTGGAGAGTTGCCCGGAAATAGGAGCTGTAAAATCTGTCTTATTGTCCTATCAATGCCCAGGTAATTACGGGGTTATCACAGGGCCATAAACCCTTCAGAACCCCCTCCATGCAGCCCAGAGACCCAGCAGAATAAGAAAGGACAGAGTTTATGACGCCAGACACTGAGGTTTCACCTTGAACATATCGCCTGGATTTCAGTACGCTGTTGTTGGTCAAGTTATTAACCCGTTGCTGAAGGCCCGGCAACACGAATGAAAGAACAACCGTTGTTCTGCGAAAACTTCCCGCAATGCCCTTGTGAAGGTATGCGCCCGAGCGTGTTAAGATACACACGTGCAGTACATCAACGCACTCACCCACAGACACACACGTACAGACACACTCAGGTCTCTATTTTTAAAAACTGACTGTGTGGTTACGGCGTGGCAACGTTTTATTGTATCAACCCAATGCTTCAAGGCAGATAGAAACTCATGCAGTTACCAGTAAATGTTGCTGAGGTGCATTCTGGCAAGCCCGCAATAGAGACGTGTGGGTGTCTGGGGGTGTGTATGTCTTTGTGTGTGTGTGTGTGTGTGTGTTTGTCTGTGCGTGAGAGACAGAGATAGTGGTTGATACGCTACAATTATGTGATGGGTCGATATCAAGTCGCATATGTTCCGTATTGAGCATAACCTGCAGCTGGCTCTAACGCCCAAAGAAGATAAACTCATTCTTCATTGATATCTATCTTTTCAAGACTGATCACTATCAGGTCCTTACATTTCTATTCAGCCTCGTTATTTCTTCTTACCAGAGTAGATGGCCTGTTAGAGAAGCCTCTTGGTTGAAGTGGAGAGCAGCTCTGAAATTCTTTTATGCGGCCTCAGAGTCATGATTTACGAGTGGAAAAACTCAGATTGTGCCAGATATTTCTTTCTTCATACATTATGAAGGAAAACAGTGATGTCAAGGATGGCATATTGTGTTTTTCCCCCGAAAGTATTACACTTTAGGATTGCATGTAGGAAAGTCCTGCCTGGGGTTGGCCAAGAGAGGTGTAAGGTGTGCCGTTCATGAGGTCAATATGCCAAATCCCAACAAGGAAAACACATTGCGTGGAAAAGCCCTTAGAAACAGCCGCCGACATTCACCCTCTATCTTCCCCCTCCTTCTGTCTTCTGTAGGTGACCTTCACCAAGAGGAAGTTTGGCCTGATGAAGAAGGCGTATGAGCTGAGTGTTCTGTGTGACTGTGAGATCGCCCTCATCATCTTCAACAGCACCAACAAGCTGTTCCAGTACGCCAGCACAGACATGGACAAGGTCCTGCTCAAATACACTGAGTACAACGAACCCCATGAGAGCCGAACCAACTCTGATATTGTGGAGGTGAGACCCGGACACACACACTCACACACACACACACACACACACACACACACACACAC